>CAXIWR010000014.1:0-162418 GCA_964036265.1 Daptonema setosum
AAATTCTATTACATCCTAGTTGCAAACCACCAACTGGACCCAACTAGCATGAATTTTCGACCCCAAGTCTTTCGTGGCACCTGTGGTACACTGGTCACGGGTTCCACGGAAAGGGCTCAAAATTAGCCAAAAACAGGCTTTATTGGCTTATAACTCGCGATAGGAAACTCGGATCGTCGAAAACTCACTTCCATCGTGTAGAGCGTGTCCGAATTGACCTAGAAACATGTTCAAATTACCGAAAAGTTTTTTTTATGGAACCCATTCAATGGCACATGCCAGTTTTAGGGTCCCAAATACCGTAATTTTCAGTCGTCCTCAGGGCACGAGCCTGGAAACGTTTTTTCGTTAAATTCTATTACATCCTAGTTGCAAACCACCAACTGGACCCAACTAGCATGAATTTTCGACCCCAAGTCTTTTGTGGCACCTTTGGTACACTGGTCACGGGTTCCACGGAAAGGGCTCAAATTAGCCAAAAACAGGCTTTATTGGCTTATAACTCGCGATAGGAAACTCGGATCGTCGAAAACTCACTACCATCGTGTAGAGCGTGTCCGAATTGACCTAGAAACATGTTCAAATTACCGAAAAGTTTTTTTAATGGAACCCATTTAATGGCACATGCCAGTTTTAGGGTCCCAAATACCGTAATTTTCAGTCGTCCTCAGGGCACGAGCCTGGAAACGTTTTTTCGCTAAATTCTATTACATCCTAGTTGCAAACCACCAACTGGACCCAACTAGCATGAATTTTCGACCGCAAGTCTTTCGTGGCACCTGTGGTACACTGGTCACGGGTTCCACGGAAAGGGCTCAAAATTAGCCAAAAACAGGCTTTATTGGCTTATAACTCGCGATAGGAAACTCGGATCGTCGAAAACTCACTTCCATCGTGTAGAGCGTGTCCGAATTGACCTAGAAACATGTTCAAATTACCGAAAAGTTTTTTTAATGGAACCCATTTAATGGCACATGCCAGTTTTAGGGTCCCAAATACCGTAATTTTCAGTCGTCCTCAGGGCACGAGCCTGGAAACGTTTTTTCGCTAAATTCTATTACATCCTAGTTGCAAACCACCAACTGGACCCAACTAGCATGAATTTTCGACCCCAAGTCTTTCGTGGCACCTGTGGTACACTGGTCACGGGTTCCACGGAAAGGGCTCAAAATTAGTCAAAAACAGGCTTTATTGGCTTATAACTCGCGATAGGAAACTCGGATCTTCGAAAACTCACTTCCATCGTGTAGAGCGTGTCCGAATTGACCTAGAAACATGTTCAAATTACCGAAAAGTTTTTTTTATGGAACCCATTCAATGGCACATGCCAGTTTTAGGGTCCCAAATACCGTAATTTTCAGTCGTCCTCAGGGCACGAGCCTGGAAACGTTTTTTCGTTAAATTCTATTACATCCTAGTTGCAAACCACCAACTGGACCCAACTAGCATGAATTTTCGACCCCAAGTCTTTTGTGGCACCTTTGGTACACTGGTCACGGGTTCCACGGAAAGGGCTCAAATTAGCCAAAAACAGGCTTTATTGGCTTATAACTCGCGATAGGAAACTCGGATCGTCGAAAACTCACTACCATCGTGTAGAGCGTGTCCGAATTGACCTAGAAACATGTTCAAATTACCGAAAAGTTTTTTTAATGGAACCCATTTAATGGCACATGCCAGTTTTAGGGTCCCAAATACCGTAATTTTCAGTCGTCCTCAGGGCACGAGCCTGGAAACGTTTTTTCGCTAAATTCTATTACATCCTAGTTGCAAACCACCAACTGGACCCAACTAGCATGAATTTTCGACCGCAAGTCTTTCGTGGCACCTGTGGTACACTGGTCACGGGTTCCACGGAAAGGGCTCAAAATTAGCCAAAAACAGGCTTTATTGGCTTATAACTCGCGATAGGAAACTCGGATCGTCGAAAACTCACTTCCATCGTGTAGAGCGTGTCCGAATTGACCTAGAAACATGTTCAAATTACCGAAAAGTTTTTTTAATGGAACCCATTTAATGGCACATGCCAGTTTTAGGGTCCCAAATACCGTAATTTTCAGTCGTCCTCAGGGCACGAGCCTGGAAACGTTTTTTCGCTAAATTCTATTACATCCTAGTTGCAAACCACCAACTGAACCCAACTAGCATGAATTTTCGACCCCAAGTCTTTCGTGGCACCTGTGGTACACTGGTCACGGGTTCCACGGAAAGGGCTCAAAATTAGTCAAAAACAGGCTTTATTGGCTTATAACTCGCGATAGGAAACTCGGATCGTCGAAAACTCACTTCCATCGTGTAGAGCGTGTCCGAATTGACCTAGAAACATGTTCAAATTACCGAAAAGTTTTTTTATGGAACCCATTTAATGGCACATGCCAGTTTTAGGGTCCCAAATACCGTAATTTTCAGTCGTCCTCAGGGCACGAGCCTGGAAACGTTTTTTCGTTAAATTCTATTACATCCTAGTTGCAAACTACCAACTGGACCCAACTAGCATGAATTTTCGACCCCAAGTCTTTCGTGGCACCTGTGGTACACTGGTCACGGGTTCCACGGAAAGGGCTCAAAATTAGCCAAAAACAGGTTTTATTGGCTTATAACTCGCGATAGGAAACTCGGATCGTCGAAAACTCACTTCCATCGTGTAGAGCGTGTCCGAATTGACCTAGAAACATGTTCAAATTACCGAAAAGTTTTTTTAATGGAACCCATTTAATGGCACATGCCAGTTTTAGGGTCCCAAATACCGTGATTTTCAGTCGTCCTCAGGGCACGAGCCTGGAAACGTTTTTTCGCTAAATTCTATTACATCCTAGTTGCAAACCACCAACTGGACCCAACTAGCATGAATTTTCGACCCCAAGTCTTTCGTGGCACCTTTGGTACACTGGTCACGGGTTCCAAGGAAAGGGCTCAAAATTAGCCAAAAACAGGCTTTATTGGCTTATAACTCGCGATAGGAAACTCGGATCGTCGAAAACTCACTTCCATCGTGTAGAGCGTGTCCGAATTGACCTAGAAACATGTTCAAATTACCGAAAGGTTTTTTTAATGGAACCCATTTAATGGCACATGCCAGTTTTAGGGTCCCAAATACCGTAATTTTCAGTCGTCCTCAGGGCACGAGCCTGGAAACGTTTTTTCGCTAAATTCTATTACATCCTAGTTGCAAACCACCAACTGGACCCAACTAGCATGAATTTTCGACCCCAAGTCTTTCGTGGCACCTGTGGTACACTGGTCACGGGTTCCACGGATAGGGCTCAAAATAAGCCAAAAACAGGCTTTATTGGCTTATAACTCGCGATAGGAAACTCGGATCGTCGAAAACTCACTTCCATCGTGTAGAGCGTGTCCGAATTGACCTAGAAACATGTTCAAATTACCGAAAAGTTTTTTTAATGGAACCCATTTAATGGCACATGCCAGTTTTAGGGTCCCAAATACCGTAATTTTCAGTCGTCCTCAGGGCACGAGCCTGGAAACGTTTTTTCGTTAAATTCTATTACATCCTAGTTGCAAACCACCAACTGGACCCAACTAGCATGAATTTTCGACCCCAAGTCTTTCGGGGCACCTGTGGTACACTGGTCACGGGTTCCACGGAAAGGGCTCAAAATTAGCCAAAAACAGGCTTTATTGGCTTATAACTCGCGATAGAAAAGATAGAAAACTCGGATCGTCGAAAACTCACTTCCATCGTGTAGAGCGTGTCAGAATTGACCTAGAAACATGTTCAAATTACCGAAAAGTTTTTTTAATGGAACCCATTTAATGGCACATGCCAGTTTTAGGGTCCCAAATACCGTAATTTTCAGTCGTCCTCAGGGCACGAGCCTGGAAACGTTTTTTCGCTAAATTCTATTACATCCTAGTTGCAAACCACCAACTGGACCCAACTAGCATGATTTTTCGACCCCAAGTCTTTCGTGGCACTTGTGGTACACTGGTCACGGGTTCCATGGAAAGGGCTCAAAATTAGCCAAAAACAGGCTTTATTGGCTTATAACTCGCGATAGGAAACTCGGATCGTCGAAAACTCACTTCCATCGTGTAGAGCGTGTCCGAATTGACCTAGAAACATGTTCAAATTACCGAAAAGTTTTTTTAATGGAACCCATTTAATGGCACATGCCAGTTTTAGGGTCCCAAATACCGTAATTTTCAGTCGTCCTCAGGGCACGAGCCTGGAAACGTTTTTTCGTTAAATTCTATTACATCCTAGTTGCAAACCACCAACTGGACCCAACTAGCATGAATTTTCGACCCCAAGTCTTTCGTGGCACCTGTGGTACACTGGTCACGGGTTCCACGGAAAGGGCTCAAAATTAGCCAAAAACAGGCTTTATTGGCTTATAACTCGCGATAGGAAACTCGGATCGTCGAAAACTCACTTCCATCGTGTAGAGCGTGTCCGAATTGACCTAGAAACATGTTCAAATTACCGAAAAGTTTGTTTAATGGAACCCATTTAATGGCACATGCCAGTTTTAGGGTCCCAAATACCGTAATTTTCAGTCGTCCTCAGGGCACGAGCCTGGAAACGTTTTTTCGTTAAATTCTATTACATCCTAGTTGCAAACCACCAACTGGACCCAACTAGCATGAATTTTCGACCCCAAGTCTTTCGTGGCACCTGTGGTACACTGGTCACGGGTTCCAGGGAAAGGGCTCAAAATTAGCCAAAAACAGGCTTTATTGGCTTATAACTCGCGATAGAAAACTCGGATCGTCGAAAACTCACTTCCATCGTGTAGAGCGTGTCCGAATTGACCTAGAAACATGTTCAAATTACCGAAAAGTTTTTTAATGGAACCCATTTAATGGCACATGCCAGTTTTAGGGTCCCAAATACCGTAATTTTCAGTCGTCCTCAGGGCACGAGCCTGGAAACGTTTTTTCGCTAAATTCTATTACATCCTAGTTTCAAACCACCAACTGGACCCAAGTAGCATGAATTTTCGACCCCAAGTCTTTCGTGGCACCTGTGGTACACTGGTCACGGGTTCCATGGAAAGGGCTCAAAATTAGCCAAAAACAGGCTTTATTGGCTTATAACTCGCGATAGGAAACTCGGATCGTCGAAAACTCACTTCCATCGTGTAGAGCGTGTCCGAATTGACCTAGAAACATGTTCAAATTACCGAAAAGTTTTTTTAATGGAACCCATTTAATGGCACATGCCAGTTTTAGGGTCCCAAATACCGTAATTTTCAGTCGTCCTCAGGGCACGAGCCTGGAAACGTTTTTTCGCTAAATTCTATTACATCCTAGTTGCAAACCATCAACTGGACCTAACTAGCATGAATTTTCGACCCCAAGTCTTTCGTGGCACCTGTGGTACACTGGTCACGGGTTCCACGGAAAGGGCTCAAAATTAGCCAAAAACAGGCTTTATTGGCTTATAACTCGCGATAGGAAACTCGGATCATCGAAAACTCACTTCCATCGTGTAGAGCGTGTCCGAATTGACCTAGAAACATGTTCAAATTACCGAAAAGTTTTTTTAATGGAACCCATTTAATGGCACATGCCAGTTTTAGGGTCCCAAATACCGTAATTTTCAGTCGTCCTCAGGGCACGAGCCTGGAAACGTTTTTTCGCTAAATTCTATTACATCCTAGTTGCAAACTACCAACTGGACCCAACTAGCATGAATTTTCGACCCCAAGTCTTTCGTGGCACCTGTGGTACACTGGTCACGGGTTCCACGGAAAGGGCTCAAAATTAGCCAAAAACAGGCTTTATTGGCTTATAACTCGCGATAGAAAACTCGGATCGTCGAAAACTCACTTCCATCGTGTAGAGCGTGTCCGAATTGACCTAGAAACATGTTCAAATTACCGAAAAGTTTTTTTAATGGAACCCATTTAATGGCACATGCCAGTTTTAGGGTCCCAAATACCGTAATTTTCAGTCGTCCTCAGGGCACGAGCCTGGAAACGTTTTTTCGTTAAATTCTATTACATCCTAGTTGCAAACCACCAACTGGACCCAACTAGCATGAATTTTCGACCCCAAGTCTTTCGTGGCACCTGTGGTACACTGGTCACGGGTTCCACGGAAAGGGCTCAAAATTAGCCAAAAACAGGCTTTATTGGCTTATAACTCGCGATAGAAAACTCGGATCGTCGAAAACTCACTTCCATCGTGTAGAGCGTGTCCGATTTGACCTAGAAACATGTTCAAATTACCGAAAAGTTTTTTTAATGGAACCCATTTAATGGCACATGCCAGTTTTAGGGTCCCAAATACCGTAATTTTCAGTCGTCCTCAGGGCACGAGCCTGGAAACGTTTTTTCGCTAAATTCTATTACATCCTAGTTGCAAACTACCAACTGGACCCAACTAGCATGAATTTTCGACCCCAAGTCTTTCGTGGCACCTGTGGTACACTGGTCACGGGTTCCACGGAAAGGGCTCAAAATTAGCCAAAAACAGGCTTTATTGGCTTATAACTCGCGATAGAAAACTCGGATCGTCGAAAACTCACTTCCATCGTGTAGAGCGTGTCCGAATTGACCTAGAAACATGTTCAAATTACCGAAAAGTTTTTTTAATGGAACCCATTTAATGGCACATGCCAGTTTTAGGGTCCCAAATACCGTAATTTTCAGTCGTCCTCAGGGCACGAGCCTGGAAACGTTTTTTCGTTAAATTCTATTACATCCTAGTTGCAAACCACCAACTGGACCCAACTAGCATGAATTTTCGACCCCAAGTCTTTCGTGGCACCTGTGGTACACTGGTCACGGGTTCCACGGAAAGGGCTCAAAATTAGCCAAAAACAGGCTTTATTGGCTTATAACTCGCGATAGGAAACTCGGATCGTCGAAAACTCACTTCCATCGTGTAGAGCGTGTCCGAATTGACCTAGAAACATGTTCAAATTACCGAAAAGTTTTTTTAATGGAACCCATTTAATGGCACATGCCAGTTTTAGGGTCCCAAATACCGTAATTTTCAGTCGTCCTCAGGGCACGAGCCTGGAAACGTTTTTTCGCTAAATTCTATTACATCCTAGTTGCAAACCACCAACTGGACCCAACTAGCATGAATTTTCGACCCCAAGTCTTTCGTGGCACCTGTGGTACACTGGTCACGGGTTCCACGGAAAGGGCTCAAAATTAGCCAAAAACAGGCTTTATTGGCTTATAACTCGCGATAGAAAACTCGGATCGTCGAAAACTCACTTCCATCGTGTAGAGCGTGTCCGAATTGACCTAGAAACATGTTCAAATTACCGAAAAGTATTTTTAATGGAACCCATTTGATGGCACATGCCAGTTTTAGGGTCCCAAATACCGTAATTTTCAGTCGTCCTCAGGGCACGAGCCTGGAAACGTTTTTTCGCTAAATTCTATTACATCCTAGTTGCAAACCACCAACTGGACCCAACTAGCATGAATTTTCGACCCCAAGTCTTTCGTGGCACCTGTGGTACACTGGTCACGGGTTCCACGGAAAGGGCTCAAAATTAGCCAAAAACAGGCTTTATTGGCTTATAACTCGCGATAGGAAACTCGGATCGTCGAAAACTCACTTCCATCGTGTAGAGCGTGTCCGAATTAACCTAGAAACATGTTCAAATTACCGAAAAGTATTTTTAATGGAACCCATTTGATGGCACATGCCAGTTTTAGGGTCCCAAATACCGTAATTTTCAGTCGTCCTCAGGGCACGAGCCTGGAAACGTTTTTTCGCTAAATTCTATTACATCCTAGTTGCAAACCACCAACTGGACCCAACTAGCATGAATTTTCGACCCCAAGTCTTTCGTGGCACCTGTGGTACACTGGTCACGGGTTCCACGGAAAGGGCTCAAAATTAGCCAAAAACAGGCTTTATTGGCTTATAACTCGCGATAGGAAACTCGGATCGTCGAAAACTCACTTCCATCGTGTGGAGCGTGTCCGAATTGACCTAGAAACATGTTCAAATTACCGAAAAGTTTTTTTAATGGAACCCATTTAATGGCACATGCCAGTTTTAGGGTCCCAAATACCGTAATTTTCAGTCGTTCTCAGGGCACGAGCCTGGAAACGTTTTTTCGCTAAATTCTATTACATCCTAGTTGCAAACCACCAACTGGACCCAACTAGCATGAACTTTCGACTCCAAGTCTTTCGTGGCACCTGTGGTACACTGGTCACGGGTTCCACGGAAAGGGCTCAAAATTAGCCAAAAACAGGCTTTATTGGCTTATAACTCGCGATAGGAAACTCGGATCGTCGAAAACTCACTTCCATCGTGTAGAGCGTGTCCGAATTGACCTAGAAACATGTTCAAATTACCGAAAAGTTTTTTTAATGGAACCCATTTAATGGCACATGCCAGTTTTAGGGTCCCAAATACCGTAATTTTCAGTCGTCCTCAGGGCACGAGCCTGGAAACGTTTTTTCGCTAAATTCTATTACATCCTAGTTGCAAACCACCAACTGGACCCAACTAGCATGAATTTTCGACCCCAAGTCTTTCGTGGCACCTGTGGTACACTGGTCACGGGTTCCACGGAAAGGGCTCAAAATTAGCCAAAAACAGGCTTTATTGGCTTATAACTCGCGATAGAAAACTCGGATCGTCGAAAACTCACTTCCATCGTGTAGAGCGTGTCCGAATTGACCTAGAAACATGTTCAAATTACCGAAAAGTTTTTTTAATGGAACCCATTTAATGGCACATGCCAGTTTTAGGGTCCCAAATACCGTAATTTTCAGTCGTCCTCAGGGCACGAGCCTGGAAACGTTTTTTCGTTAAATTCTATTACATCCTAGTTGCAAACCACCAACTGGACCCAACTAGCATGAATTTTTGACCCCAAGTCTTTCGTGGCACCTGTGGTACACTGGTCACGGGTTCCACGGAAAGGGCTCAAAATTAGCCAAAAACAGGCTTTATTGGCTTATAACTCGCGATAGAAAACTCGGATCGTCGAAAACTCACTTCCATCGTGTAGAGCGTGTCCGAATTGACCTAGAAACATGTTCAAATTACCGAAAAGTTTTTTTAATGGAACCCATTTAATGGCACATGCCAGTTTTAGGGTCCCAAATACCGTGATTTTCAGTCGTCCTCAGGGCACGAGCCTGGAAACGTTTTTTCGCTAAATTCTCTTACATCCTAGTTGCAAACCACCAACTGGACCCAACTAGCATGAATTTTCGACCCCAAGTCTTTCGTGGCACCTTTGGTACACTGGTCACGGGTTCCACGGAAAGGGCTCAAAATTAGCCAAAAACAGGCTTTATTGGCTTATAACTCGCGATAGAAAACTCGGATCGTCGAAAACTCACTTCCATCGTGTAGAGCGTGTCCGAATTGACCTAGAAACATGTTCAAATTACCGAAAGGTTTTTTTAATGGAACCCATTTAATGGCACATGCCAGTTTTAGGGTCCCAAATACCGTAATTTTCAGTCGTCCTCAGGGCACGAGCCTGGAAACGTTTTTTCGCTAAATTCTATTACATCCTAGTTGCAAACCACCAACTGGACCCAACTAGCATGAATTTTCGACCCCAAGTCTTTCGTGGCACCTGTGGTACACTGGTCACGGGTTCCACGGAAAGGGCTCAAAATTAGCCAAAAACAGGCTTTATTGGCTTATAACTCGCGATAGAAAACTCGGATCGTCGAAAACTCACTTCCATCGTGTAGAGCGTGTCCGAATTGACCTAGAAACATGTTCAAATTACCGAAAAGTTTTTTTAATGGAACCCATTTAATGGCACATGCCAGTTTTAGGGTCCCAAATACCGTAATTTTCAGTCGTCCTCAGGGCACGAGCCTGGAAACGTTTTTTCGTTAAATTCTATTACATCCTAGTTGCAAACCACCAACTGGACCCAACTAGCATGAATTTTCGACCCCAAGTCTTTCGTGGCACCTGTGGTACACTGGTCACGGGTTCCACGGAAAGGGCTCAAAATTAGCCAAAAACAGGCTTTATTGGCTTATAACTCGCGATAGAAAACTCGGATCGTCGAAAACTCACTTCCATCGTGTAGAGCGTGTCCGAATTGACCTAGAAACATGTTCAAATTACCGAAAAGTTTTTTTGATGGAACCCATTTAATGGCACATGCCAGTTTTAGGGTCCCAAATACCGTGATTTTCAGTCGTCCTCAGGGCACGAGCCTGGAAACGTTTTTTCGCTAAATTCTCTTACATCCTAGTTGCAAACCACCAACTGGACCCAACTAGCATGAATTTTCGACCCCAAGTCTTTCGTGGCACCTTTGGTACACTGGTCACGGGTTCCACGGAAAGGGCTCAAAATTAGCCAAAAACAGGCTTTATTGGCTTATAACTCGCGATAGTAAACTCGGATCGTCGAAAACTCACTTCCATCGTGTAGAGCGTGTCCGAATTGACCTAGAAACATGTTCTAATTAACGAAAGGTTTTTTTAATGGAACCCATTTAATGGCACATGCCAGTTTTAGGGTCCCAAATACCGTAATTTTCAGTCGTCCTCAGGGCACGAGCCTGGAAACGTTTTTTCGCTAAATTCTATTACATCCTAGTTGCAAACCACCAACTGGACCCAACTAGCATGAATTTTCGACCCCAAGTCTTTCGTGGCACCTGTGGTACACTGGTCACGGGTTCCACGGAAAGGGCTCAAAATTAGCCAAAAACAGGCTTTATTGGCTTATAACTCGCGATAGGAAACTCGGATCGTCGAAAACTCACTACCATCGTGTAGAGCGTGTCCGAATTGACCTAGAAACATGTTCAAATTACCGAAAAGTTTTTTTAATGGAACCCATTTAATGGCACATGCCAGTTTTAGGGTCCCAAATACCGTAATTTTCAGTCGTACTCAGGGCACGAGCCTGGAAACGTTTTTTCGCTAAATTCTATTACATCCTAGTTGCAAACCACCAACTGGACCCAACTAGCATGATTTTTCGACCCCAAGTCTTTCGTGGCACCTGTGGTACACTGGTCACGGGTTCCACGGAAAGGGCTCAAAATTAGCCAAAAACAGGCTTTATTGGCTTATAACTCGCGATAGGAAACTCGGATCGTCGAAAACTCACTTCCATCGTGTAGAGCGTGTCCGAATTGACCTAGAAACATGTTCAAATTACCGAAAAGTTTTTTTTATGGAACCCATTTAATGGCACATGCCAGTTTTAGGGTCCCAAATACCGTAATTTTCAGTCGTCCTCAGGGCACGA
Source organism: Daptonema setosum (assembly GCA_964036265.1). Taxonomy (NCBI): domain Eukaryota; kingdom Metazoa; phylum Nematoda; class Chromadorea; order Monhysterida; family Xyalidae; genus Daptonema; species Daptonema setosum. The sequence goes on from CAXIWR010000014.1 coordinate 11,185, forward strand.
GCCTGGAAACGTTTTTTCGCCAAATTCTATTACATCCTAGTTGCAAACCACCAACTGAACCCAACTAGCATGAATTTTCGACCCCAAGTCTTTCGTGGCACTTGTGGTACACTGGTCACGGGTTCCACGGAAAGGGCTCAAAATTAGCCAAAAACAGGCTTTATTGGCTTATAACTCGCGATAGAAAACTCGGATCGTCGAAAACTCACTACCATCGTGTAGAGCGTGTCCGAATTGACCTAGAAACATGTTCAAATTACCGAAAAGTTTTTTTAATGGAACCCATTTAATGGCACATGCCAGTTTTAGGGTCCCAAATACCGTAATTTTCAGTCGTCCTCAGGGCACGAGCCTGGAAACGTTTTTTCGCTAAATTCTATTACATCCTAGTTGCAAACCACCAACTGGACCCAACTAGCATGAATTTTCGACCGCAAGTCTTTCGTGGCACCTGTGGTACACTGGTCACGGGTTCCACGGAAAGGGCTCAAAATTAGCCAAAAACAGGCTTTATTGGCTTATAACTCGCGATAGGAAACTCGGATCGTCGAAAACTCACTTCCATCGTGTAGAGCGTGTCCGAATTGACCTAGAAACATGTTCAAATTACCGAAAAGTTTTTTTAATGGAACCCATTTAATGGCACATACCAGTTTTAGGGTCCCAAATACCGTAATTTTCAGTCGTCCTCAGGGCACGAGCCTGGAAACGTTTTTTCGCTAAATTCTATTACATCCTAGTTGCAAACCACCAACTGGACCCAACTAGCATGAATTTTCGACCCCAAGTCTTTCGTGGCACCTGTGGTACACTGGTCACGGGTTCCACGGAAAGGGCTCAAAATTAGCCAAAAACAGGCTTTATTGGCTTATAACTCGCGATAGGAAACTCGGATCGTCGAAAACTCACTTCCATCGTGTAGAGCGTGTCCGAATTGACCTAGAAACATGTTCAAATTACCGAAAAGTTTTTTTAATGGAACCCATTTAATGGCACATGCCAGTTTTAGGGTCCCAAATACCGTAATTTTCAGTCGTCCTCAGGGCACGAGCCTGGAAACGTTTTTTCGCTAAATTCTATTACATCCTAGTTGCAAACCACCAACTGGACCCAACTAGCATGAATTTTCGACCCCAAGTCTTTCGTGGCACCTGTGGTACACTGGTCACGGGTTCCACGGAAAGGGCTCAAAATTAGCCAAAAACAGGCTTTATTGGCTTATAACTCGCGATAGAAAACTCGGATCGTCGAAAACTCACTTCCATCGTGTAGAGCGTGTCCGAATTGACCTAGAAACATGTTCAAATTACCGAAAAGTTTTTTTAATGGAACCCATTTAATGGCACATGCCAGTTTTAGGGTCCCAAATACCGTAATTTTCAGTCGTCCTCAGGGCACGAGCCTGGAAACGTTTTTTCGTTAAATTCTATTACATCCTAGTTGCAAACCACCAACTGGACCCAACTAGCATGAATTTTTGACCCCAAGTCTTTCGTGGCACCTGTGGTACACTGGTCACGGGTTCCACGGAAAGGGCTCAAAATTAGCCAAAAACAGGCTTTATTGGCTTATAACTCGCGATAGAAAACTCGGATCGTCGAAAACTCACTTCCATCGTGTAGAGCGTGTCCGAATTGACCTAGAAACATGTTCAAATTACCGAAAAGTTTTTTTAATGGAACCCATTTAATGGCACATGCCAGTTTTAGGGTCCCAAATACCGTGATTTTCAGTCGTCCTCAGGGCACGAGCCTGGAAACGTTTTTTCGCTAAATTCTCTTACATCCTAGTTGCAAACCACCAACTGGACCCAACTAGCATGAATTTTCGACCCCAAGTCTTTCGTGGCACCTTTGGTACACTGGTCACGGGTTCCACGGAAAGGGCTCAAAATTAGCCAAAAACAGGCTTTATTGGCTTATAACTCGCGATAGAAAACTCGGATCGTCGAAAACTCACTTCCATCGTGTAGAGCGTGTCCGAATTGACCTAGAAACATGTTCAAATTACCGAAAGGTTTTTTTAATGGAACCCATTTAATGGCACATGCCAGTTTTAGGGTCCCAAATACCGTAATTTTCAGTCGTCCTCAGGGCACGAGCCTGGAAACGTTTTTTCGCTAAATTCTATTACATCCTAGTTGCAAACCACCAACTGGACCCAACTAGCATGAATTTTCGACCCCAAGTCTTTCGTGGCACCTGTGGTACACTGGTCACGGGTTCCACGGAAAGGGCTCAAAATTAGCCAAAAACAGGCTTTATTGGCTTATAACTCGCGATAGAAAACTCGGATCGTCGAAAACTCACTTCCATCGTGTAGAGCGTGTCCGAATTGACCTAGAAACATGTTCAAATTACCGAAAAGTTTTTTTAATGGAACCCATTTAATGGCACATGCCAGTTTTAGGGTCCCAAATACCGTAATTTTCAGTCGTCCTCAGGGCACGAGCCTGGAAACGTTTTTTCGTTAAATTCTATTACATCCTAGTTGCAAACCACCAACTGGACCCAACTAGCATGAATTTTCGACCCCAAGTCTTTCGTGGCACCTGTGGTACACTGGTCACGGGTTCCACGGAAAGGGCTCAAAATTAGCCAAAAACAGGCTTTATTGGCTTATAACTCGCGATAGAAAACTCGGATCGTCGAAAACTCACTTCCATCGTGTAGAGCGTGTCCGAATTGACCTAGAAACATGTTCAAATTACCGAAAAGTTTTTTTGATGGAACCCATTTAATGGCACATGCCAGTTTTAGGGTCCCAAATACCGTGATTTTCAGTCGTCCTCAGGGCACGAGCCTGGAAACGTTTTTTCGCTAAATTCTCTTACATCCTAGTTGCAAACCACCAACTGGACCCAACTAGCATGAATTTTCGACCCCAAGTCTTTCGTGGCACCTTTGGTACACTGGTCACGGGTTCCACGGAAAGGGCTCAAAATTAGCCAAAAACAGGCTTTATTGGCTTATAACTCGCGATAGTAAACTCGGATCGTCGAAAACTCACTTCCATCGTGTAGAGCGTGTCCGAATTGACCTAGAAACATGTTCTAATTAACGAAAGGTTTTTTTAATGGAACCCATTTAATGGCACATGCCAGTTTTAGGGTCCCAAATACCGTAATTTTCAGTCGTCCTCAGGGCACGAGCCTGGAAACGTTTTTTCGCTAAATTCTATTACATCCTAGTTGCAAACCACCAACTGGACCCAACTAGCATGAATTTTCGACCCCAAGTCTTTCGTGGCACCTGTGGTACACTGGTCACGGGTTCCACGGAAAGGGCTCAAAATTAGCCAAAAACAGGCTTTATTGGCTTATAACTCGCGATAGGAAACTCGGATCGTCGAAAACTCACTACCATCGTGTAGAGCGTGTCCGAATTGACCTAGAAACATGTTCAAATTACCGAAAAGTTTTTTTAATGGAACCCATTTAATGGCACATGCCAGTTTTAGGGTCCCAAATACCGTAATTTTCAGTCGTCCTCAGGGCACGAGCCTGGAAACGTTTTTTCGCTAAATTCTATTACATCCTAGTTGCAAACCACCAACTGGACCCAACTAGCATGATTTTTCGACCCCAAGTCTTTCGTGGCACCTGTGGTACACTGGTCACGGGTTCCACGGAAAGGGCTCAAAATTAGCCAAAAACAGGCTTTATTGGCTTATAACTCGCGATAGGAAACTCGGATCGTCGAAAACTCACTTCCATCGTGTAGAGCGTGTCCGAATTGACCTAGAAACATGTTCAAATTACCGAAAAGTTTTTTTTATGGAACCCATTTAATGGCACATGCCAGTTTTAGGGTCCCAAATACCGTAATTTTCAGTCGTCCTCAGGGCACGAGCCTGGAAACGTTTTTTCGCTAAATTCTATTACATCCTAGTTGCAAACCACCAACTGAACCCAACTAGCATGAATTTTCGACCCCAAGTCTTTCGTGGCACTTGTGGTACACTGGTCACGGGTTCCACGGAAAGGGCTCAAAATTAGCCAAAAACAGGCTTTATTGGCTTATAACTCGCGATAGAAAACTCGGATCGTCGAAAACTCACTACCATCGTGTAGAGCGTGTCCGAATTGACCTAGAAACATGTTCAAATTACCGAAAAGTTTTTTTAATGGAACCCATTTAATGGCACATGCCAGTTTTAGGGTCCCAAATGCCGTAATTTCAGTCGTCTGCAGGGCACGAGCCTGGAAACGTTTTTTCGCTAAATTCTATTACATCCTAGTTGCAAACCACCAACTGGACCCAACTAGCATGAATTTTCGACCCCAAGTCTTTCGTGGCACCTGTGGTACACTGGTCACGGGTTCCACGGAAAGGGCTCAAAATTAGCCAAAAACAGGCTTTATTGGCTTATAACTCGCGATAGAAAACTCGGATCGTCGAAAACTCACTTCCATCGTGTAGAGCGTGTCCGAATTGACCTAGAAACATGTTCAAATTACCGAAAAGTTTTTTTAATGGAACCCATTTAATGGCACATGCCAGTTTTAGGGTCCCAAATACCGTAATTTTCAGTCGTCCTCAGGGCACGAGCCTGGAAACGTTTTTTCGTTAAATTCTATTACATCCTAGTTGCAAACCACCAACTGGACCCAACTAGCATGAATTTTTGACCCCAAGTCTTTCGTGGCACCTGTGGTACACTGGTCACGGGTTCCACGGAAAGGGCTCAAAATTAGCCAAAAACAGGCTTTATTGGCTTATAACTCGCGATAGAAAACTCGGATCGTCGAAAACTCACTTCCATCGTGTAGAGCGTGTCCGAATTGACCTAGAAACATGTTCAAATTACCGAAAAGTTTTTTTAATGGAACCCATTTAATGGCACATGCCAGTTTTAGGGTCCCAAATACCGTGATTTTCAGTCGTCCTCAGGGCACGAGCCTGGAAACGTTTTTTCGCTAAATTCTCTTACATCCTAGTTGCAAACCACCAACTGGACCCAACTAGCATGAATTTTCGACCCCAAGTCTTTCGTGGCACCTTTGGTACACTGGTCACGGGTTCCACGGAAAGGGCTCAAAATTAGCCAAAAACAGGCTTTATTGGCTTATAACTCGCGATAGAAAACTCGGATCGTCGAAAACTCACTTCCATCGTGTAGAGCGTGTCCGAATTGACCTAGAAACATGTTCAAATTACCGAAAGGTTTTTTTAATGGAACCCATTTAATGGCACATGCCAGTTTTAGGGTCCCAAATACCGTAATTTTCAGTCGTCCTCAGGGCACGAGCCTGGAAACGTTTTTTCGCTAAATTCTATTACATCCTAGTTGCAAACCACCAACTGGACCCAACTAGCATGAATTTTCGACCCCAAGTCTTTCGTGGCACCTGTGGTACACTGGTCACGGGTTCCACGGAAAGGGCTCAAAATTAGCCAAAAACAGGCTTTATTGGCTTATAACTCGCGATAGAAAACTCGGATCGTCGAAAACTCACTTCCATCGTGTAGAGCGTGTCCGAATTGACCTAGAAACATGTTCAAATTACCGAAAAGTTTTTTTAATGGAACCCATTTAATGGCACATGCCAGTTTTAGGGTCCCAAATACCGTAATTTTCAGTCGTCCTCAGGGCACGAGCCTGGAAACGTTTTTTCGTTAAATTCTATTACATCCTAGTTGCAAACCACCAACTGGACCCAACTAGCATGAATTTTCGACCCCAAGTCTTTCGTGGCACCTGTGGTACACTGGTCACGGGTTCCACGGAAAGGGCTCAAAATTAGCCAAAAACAGGCTTTATTGGCTTATAACTCGCGATAGAAAACTCGGATCGTCGAAAACTCACTTCCATCGTGTAGAGCGTGTCCGAATTGACCTAGAAACATGTTCAAATTACCGAAAAGTTTTTTTAATGGAACCCATTTAATGGCACATGCCAGTTTTAGGGTCCCAAATACCGTGATTTTCAGTCGTCCTCAGGGCACGAGCCTGGAAACGTTTTTTCGCTAAATTCTCTTACATCCTAGTTGCAAACCACCAACTGGACCCAACTAGCATGAATTTTCGACCCCAAGTCTTTCGTGGCACCTTTGGTACACTGGTCACGGGTTCCACGGAAAGGGCTCAAAATTAGCCAAAAACAGGCTTTATTGGCTTATAACTCGCGATAGTAAACTCGGATCGTCGAAAACTCACTTCCATCGTGTAGAGCGTGTCCGAATTGACCTAGAAACATGTTCTAATTAACGAAAGGTTTTTTTAATGGAACCCATTTAATGGCACATGCCAGTTTTAGGGTCCCAAATACCGTAATTTTCAGTCGTCCTCAGGGCACGAGCCTGGAAACGTTTTTTCGCTAAATTCTATTACATCCTAGTTGCAAACCACCAACTGGACCCAACTAGCATGAATTTTCGACCCCAAGTCTTTCGTGGCACCTGTGGTACACTGGTCACGGGTTCCACGGAAAGGGCTCAAAATTAGCCAAAAACAGGCTTTATTGGCTTATAACTCGCGATAGGAAACTCGGATCGTCGAAAACTCACTACCATCGTGTAGAGCGTGTCCGAATTGACCTAGAAACATGTTCAAATTACCGAAAAGTTTTTTTAATGGAACCCATTTAATGGCACATGCCAGTTTTAGGGTCCCAAATACCGTAATTTTCAGTCGTCCTCAGGGCACGAGCCTGGAAACGTTTTTTCGCTAAATTCTATTACATCCTAGTTGCAAACCACCAACTGGACCCAACTAGCATGATTTTTCGACCCCAAGTCTTTCGTGGCACCTGTGGTACACTGGTCACGGGTTCCACGGAAAGGGCTCAAAATTAGCCAAAAACAGGCTTTATTGGCTTATAACTCGCGATAGGAAACTCGGATCGTCGAAAACTCACTTCCATCGTGTAGAGCGTGTCCGAATTGACCTAGAAACATGTTCAAATTACCGAAAAGTTTTTTTTATGGAACCCATTTAATGGCACATGCCAGTTTTAGGGTCCCAAATACCGTAATTTTCAGTCGTCCTCAGGGCACGAGCCTGGAAACGTTTTTTCGCTAAATTCTATTACATCCTAGTTGCAAACCACCAACTGAACCCAACTAGCATGAATTTTCGACCCCAAGTCTTTCGTGGCACTTGTGGTACACTGGTCACGGGTTCCACGGAAAGGGCTCAAAATTAGCCAAAAACAGGCTTTATTGGCTTATAACTCGCGATAGAAAACTCGGATCGTCGAAAACTCACTACCATCGTGTAGAGCGTGTCCGAATTGACCTAGAAACATGTTCAAATTACCGAAAAGTTTTTTTAATGGAACCCATTTAATGGCACATGCCAGTTTTAGGGTCCCAAATACCGTAATTTTCAGTCGTCCTCAGGGCACGAGCCTGGAAACGTTTTTTCGCTGAATTCTATTACATCCTAGTTGCAAACCACCAACTGGACCCAACTAGCATGAATTTTCGACCGCAAGTCTTTCGTGGCACCTGTGGTACACTGGTCACGGGTTCCACGGAAAGGGCTCAAAATTAGCCAAAAACAGGCTTTATTGGCTTATAACTCGCGATAGGAAACTCGGATCGTCGAAAACTCACTTCCATCGTGTAGAGCGTGTCCGAATTGACCTAGAAACATGTTCAAATTACCGAAAAGTTTTTTTAATGGAACCCATTTAATGGCACATACCAGTTTTAGGGTCCCAAATACCGTAATTTTCAGTCGTCCTCAGGGCACGAGCCTGGAAACGTTTTTTCGCTAAATTCTATTACATCCTAGTTGCAAACCACCAACTGGACCCAACTAGCATGAATTTTCGACCCCAAGTCTTTCGTGGCACCTGTGGTACACTGGTCACGGGTTCCACGGAAAGGGCTCAAAATTAGCCAAAAACAGGCTTTATTGGCTTATAACTCGCGATAGGAAACTCGGATCGTCGAAAACTCACTTCCATCGTGTAGAGCGTGTCCGAATTGACCTAGAAACATGTTCAAATTACCGAAAAGTTTTTTTAATGGAACCCATTTAATGGCACATACCAGTTTTAGGGTCCCAAATACCGTAATTTTCAGTCGTCCTCAGGGCACGAGCCTGGAAACGTTTTTTCGCTAAATTCTATTACATCCTAGTTGCAAACCACCAACTGGACTCAACTAGCATGAATTTTCGACCCCAAGTCTTTCGTGGCACCTGTGGTACACTGGTCACGGGTTCCACGGAAAGGGCTCAAAATTAGCCAAAAACAGGCTTTATTGGCTTATAACTCGCGATAGGAAACTCGGATCGTCGAAAACTCACTTCCATCGTGTAGAGCGTGTCCAAATTGACCTAGAAACATGTTCAAATTACCGAAAAGTTTTTTTATGGAACCCATTTAATGGCACATGCCAGTTTTAGGGTCCCAAATACCGTGATTTTCAGTCGTCCTCAGGGCACGAGCCTGGAAACGTTTTTTCGCTAAATTCTATTACATCCTAGTTGCAAACCACCAACTGGACCCAACTAGCATGAATTTTCGACCCCAAGTCTTTCGTGGCACCTTTGGTACACTGGTCACGGGTTCCACGGAAAGGGCTCAAAATTAGCCAAAAACAGGCTTTATTGGCTTATAACTCGCGATAGGAAACTCGGATCGTCGAAAACTCACTTCCATCGTGTAGAGCGTGTCCGAATTGACCTAGAAACATGTTCAAATTACCGAAAGGTTTTTTTAATGGAACCCATTTAATGGCACATGCCAGTTTTAGGGTCCCAAATACCGTAATTTTCAGTCGTCCTCAGGGCACGAGCCTGGAAACGTTTTTTCGCTAAATTCTATTACATCCTAGTTGCAAACCACCAACTGGACCCAACTAGCATGAATTTTCGACCCCAAGTCTTTCGTGGCACCTGTGGTACACTGGTCACGGGTTCCACGGATAGGGCTCAAAATAAGCCAAAAACAGGCTTTTTTGGCTTATAACTCGCGATAGGAAACTCGGATCGTCGAAAACTCACTTCCATCGTGTAGAGCGTGTCCGAATTGACCTAGAAACATGTTCAAATTACCGAAAAGTTTTTTTAATGGAACCCATTTAATGGCACATGCCAGTTTTAGGGTCCCAAATACCGTAATTTTCAGTCGTCCTCAGGGCACGAGCCTGGAAACGTTTTTTCGTTAAATTCTATTACATCCTAGTTGCAAACCACCAACTGGACCCAACTAGCATGAGTTTTCGACCCCAAGTCTTTCGGGGCACCTGTGGTACACTGGTCACGGGTTCCACGGAAAGGGCTCAAAATTAGCCAAAAACAGGCTTTATTGGCTTATAACTCGCGATAGAAAAGATAGAAAACTCGGATCGTCGAAAACTCACTTCCATCGTGTAGAGCGTGTCAGAATTGACCTAGAAACATGTTCAAATTACCGAAAAGTTTTTTTAATGGAACCCATTTAATGGCACATGCCAGTTTTAGGGTCCCAAATACCGTAATTTTCAGTCGTCCTCAGGGCACGGGCCTGGAAACGTTTTTTCGCTAAATTCTATTGCATCCTAGTTGCAAACCACCAACTGGACCCAACTAGCATGAATTTTCGACCCCAAGTCTTTCGTGGCACCTGTGGTACACTGGTCACGGGTTCCACGGAAAGGGCTCAAAATTAGCCAAAAACAGGCTTTATTGGCTTATAACTCGCGATAGGAAACTCGGATCGTCGAAAACTCACTTCCATCGTGTAGAGCGTGTCCGAATTGACCTAGAAACATGTTCAAATTACCGAAAAGTTTTTTTAATGGAACCCATTTAATGGCACATGCCAGTTTTAGGGTCCCAAATACCGTAATTTTCAGTCGTCCTCAGGGCACGAGCCTGGAAACGTTTTTTCGCTAAATTCTATTACATCCTAGTTGCAAACCACCAACTGGACCCAACTAGCATGAATTTTCGACCCCAAGTCTTTCGTGGCACCTGTGGTACACTGGTCACGGGTTCCACGGAAAGGGCTCAAAATTAGCCAAAAACAGGCTTTATTAGCTTATAACTCGCGATAGGAAACTCGGATCGTCGAAAACTCACTTCCATCGTGTAGAGCGTGTCCGAATTGACCTAGAAACATGTTCAAATTACCGAAAAGTTTTTTTAATGGAACCCATTTAATGGCACATACCAGTTTTAGGGTCCCAAATACCGTAATTTTCAGTCGTCCTCAGGGCACGAGCCTGGAAACGTTTTTTCGCTAAATTCTATTACATCCTAGTTGCAAACCACCAACTGGACCCAACTAGCATGAATTTTCGACCCCAAGTCTTTCGTGGCACCTGTGGTACACTGGTCACGGGTTCCACGGAAAGGGCTCAAAATTAGCCAAAAACAGGCTTTATTGGCTTATAACTCGCGATAGGAAACTCGGATCGTCGAAAACTCACTTCCATCGTGTAGAGCGTGTCCGAATTGACCTAGAAACATGTTCAAATTACCGAAAAGTTTTTTTTATGGAACCCATTTAATGGCACATGCCAGTTTTAGGGTCCCAAATACCGTGATTTTCAGTCGTCCTCAAGGCACGAGCCTGGAAACGTTTTTTCGCTAAATTCTATTACATCCTAGTTGCAAACCACCAACTGGACCCAACTAGCATGAATTTTCGACCCCAAGTCTTTCGTGGCACCTTTGGTACACTGGTCACGGGTTCCACGGAAAGGGCTCAAAATTAGCCAAAAACAGGCTTTATTGGCTTATAACTCGCGATAGGAAACTCGGATCGTCGAAAACTCACTTCCATCGTGTAGAGCGTGTCCGAATTGACCTAGAAACATGTTCAAATTACCGAAAGGTTTTTTTAATGGAACCCATTTAATGGCACATGCCAGTTTTAGGGTCCCAAATACCGTAATTTTCAGTCGTCCTCAGGGCACGAGCCTGGAAACGTTTTTTCGCTAAATTCTATTACATCCTAGTTGCAAACCACCAACTGGACCCAACTAGCATGAATTTTCGACCCCAAGTCTTTCGTGGCACCTGTGGTACACTGGTCACGGGTTCCACGGATAGGGCTCAAAATAAGCCAAAAACAGGCTTTTTTGGCTTATAACTCGCGATAGGAAACTCGGATCGTCGAAAAATCACTTCCATCGTGTAGAGCGTGTCCGAATTGACCTAGAAACATGTTCAAATTACCGAAAAGTTTTTTTAATGGAACCCATTTAATGGCACATGCCAGTTTTAGGGTCCCAAATACCGTAATTTTCAGTCGTCCTCAGGGCACGAGCCTGGAAACGTTTTTTCGTTAAATTCTATTACATCCTAGTTGCAAACCACCAACTGGACCCAACTAGCATGAGTTTTCGACCCCAAGTCTTTCGGGGCACCTGTGGTACACTGGTCACGGGTTCCACGGAAAGGGCTCAAAATTAGCCAAAAACAGGCTTTATTGGCTTATAACTCGCGATAGAAAAGATAGAAAACTCGGATCGTCGAAAACTCACTTCCATCGTGTAGAGCGTGTCAGAATTGACCTAGAAACATGTTCAAATTACCGAAAAGTTTTTTTAATGGAACCCATTTAATGGCACATGCCAGTTTTAGGGTCCCAAATACCGTAATTTTCAGTCGTCCTCAGGGCACGAGCCTGGAAACGTTTTTTCGCTAAATTCTATTGCATCCTAGTTGCAAACCACCAACTGGACCCAACTAGCATGAATTTTCGACCCCAAGTCTTTCGTGGCACCTGTGGTACACTGGTCACGGGTTCCACGGAAAGGGCTCAAAATTAGCCAAAAACAGGCTTTATTGGCTTATAACTCGCGATAGGAAACTAGGATCGTCGAAAACTCACTTCCATCGTGTAGAGCGTGTCCGAATTGACCTAGAAACATGTTCAAATTACCGAAAAGTTTTTTTAATGGAACCCATTTAATGGCACATGCCAGTTTTAGGGTCCCAAATACCGTAATTTTCAGTCGTCCTCAGGGCACGAGCCTGGAAACGTTTTTTCGCTAAATTCTATTACATCCTAGTTGCAAACCACCAACTGGACCCAACTAGCATGAATTTTCGACCCCAAGTCTTTCGTGGCACCTGTGGTACACTGGTCACGGGTTCCACGGATAGGGCTCAAAATAAGCCAAAAACAGGCTTTTTTGGCTTATAACTCGCGATAGGAAACTCGGATCGTCGAAAACTCACTTCCATCGTGTAGAGCGTGTCCGAATTGACCTAGAAACATGTTCAAATTACCGAAAAGTTTTTTTAATGGAACCCATTTAATGGCACATGCCAGTTTTAGGGTCCCAAATACCGTAATTTTCAGTCGTCCTCAGGGCACGAGCCTGGAAACGTTTTTTCGCTAAATTCTATTACATCCTAGTTGCAAACCACAACCTGGACCCAACTAGCATGAATTTTCGACCCCAAGTCTTTCGTGGCACCTGTGGTACACTGGTCACGGGTTCCACGGAAAGGGCTCAAAATTAGCCAAAAACAGGCTTTATTGGCTTATAACTCGCGATAGTAAACTCGGATCGTCGAAAACTCACTTCCATCGTGTAGAGCGTGTCCGAATTGACCTAGAAACATGTTCAAATTACCGAAAGGTTTTTTTAATGGAACCCATTTAATGGCACATGCCAGTTTTAGGGTCCCAAATACCGTAATTTTCAGTCGTCCTCAGGGCACGAGCCTGGAAACGTTTTTTCGCTAAATTCTATTACATCCTAGTTGCAAACCACCAACTGGACCCAACTAGCATGAATTTTCGACCCCAAGTCTTTCGTGGCACCTGTGGTACACTGGTCACGGGTTCCACGGAAAGGGCTCAAAATTAGCCAAAAACAGGCTTTATTGGCTTATAACTCGCGATAGAAAACTCGGATCGTCGAAAACTCACTTCCATCGTGTAAAGCGTGTCCGAATTGACCTAGAAACATGTTCAAATTACCGAAAAGTTTTTTTAATGGAACCCATTTAATGGCACATGCCAGTTTTAGGGTCCCAAATACCGTAATTTTCAGTCGTCCTCAGGGCACGAGCCTGGAAACGTTTTTTCGTTAAATTCTATTACATCCTAGTTGCAAACCACCAACTGGACCCAACTAGCATGAATTTTCGACCCCAAGTCTTTCGGGGCACCTGTGGTACACTGGTCACGGGTTCCACGGAAAGGGCTCAAAATTAGCCAAAAACAGGCTTTATTGGCTTATAACTCGCGATAGAAAAGATAGAAAACTCGGATCGTCGAAAACTCACTTCCATCGTGTAGAGCGTGTCAGAATTGACCTAGAAACATGTTCAAATTACCGAAAAGTTTTTTTAATGGAACCCATTTAATGGCACATGCCAGTTTTAGGGTCCCAAATACCGTAATTTTCAGTCGTCCTCAGGGCACGAGCCTGGAAACGTTTTTTCGCTAAATTCTATTACATCCTAGTTGCAAACCACCAACTGGACCCAACTAGCATGAATTTTCGACCCCAAGTCTTTCGTGGCACCTGTGGTACACTGGTCACGGGTTCCACGGAAAGGGCTCAAAATTAGCCAAAAACAGGCTTTATTGGCTTATAACTCGCGATAGGAAACTCGGATCGTCGAAAACTCACTTCCATCGTGTAGAGCGTGTCCGAATTGACCTAGAAACATGTTCAAATTACCGAAAAGTTTTTTTAATGGAACCATTTAATGGCACATGCCAGTTTTAGGGTCCCAAATACCGTAATTTTCAGTCGTCCTCAGGGCACGAGCCTGGAAACGTTTTTTCGCTAAATTCTATTACATCCTAGTTGCAAACCACCAACTGGACCCAACTAGCATGAATTTTCGACCCCAAGTCTTTCGTGGCACCTGTGGTACACTGGTCACGGGTTCCACGGAAAGGGCTCAAAATTAGCCAAAAACAGGCTTTATTGGCTTATAACTCGCGATAGAAAACTCGGATCGTCGAAAACTCACTTCCATCGTGTAGAGCGTGTCCGAATTGACCTAGAAACATGTTCAAATTACCGAAAAGTTTTTTTAATGGAACCCATTTAATGGCACATGCCAGTTTTAGGGTCCCAAATACCGTAATTTTCAGTCGTCCTCAGGGAACGAGCCTGGAAACGTTTTTTCGTTAAATTCTATTACATCCTAGTTGCAAACCACCAACTGGACCCAACTAGCATGAATTTTCGACCCCAAGTCTTTCGTGGCACCTGTGGTACACTGGTCACGGGTTCCACGGAAAGGGCTCAAAATTAGCCAAAAACAGGCTTTATTGGCTTATAACTCGCGATAGGAAACTCGGATCGTCGAAAACTCACTTCCATCGTGTAGAGCGTGTCCGAATTGACCTAGAAACATGTTCAAATTACCGAAAAGTTTGTTTAATGGAACCCATTTAATGGCACATGCCAGTTTTAGGGTCCCAAATACCGTAATTTTCAGTCGTCCTCAGGGCACGAGCCTGGAAACGTTTTTTCGCTAAATTCTATTACATCCTAGTTTCAAACCACCAACTGGACCCAAGTAGCATGAATTTTCGACCCCAAGTCTTTCGTGGCACCTGTGGTACACTGGTCACGGGTTCCATGGAAAGGGCTCAAAATTAGCCAAAAACAGGCTTTATTGGCTTATAACTCGCGATAGGAAACTCGGATCGTCGAAAACTCACCTCCATCGTGTAGAGCGTGTCCGAATTGACCTAGAAACATGTTCAAATTACCGAAAAGTTTGTTTAATGGAACCCATTTAATGGCACATGCCAGTTTTAGGGTCCCAAATACCGTAATTTTCAGTCGTCCTCAGGGCACGAGCCTGGAAACGTTTTTTCGCTAAATTCTATTACATCCTAGTTGCAAACCACCAACTGGACCCAACTAGCATGAATTTTCGACCCCAAGTCTTTCGTGGCACCTGTGGTACACTGGTCACGGGTTCCACGGAAAGGGCTCAAAATTAGCCAAAAACAGGCTTTATTGGCTTATAACTCGCGATAGAAAACTCGGATCGTCGAAAACTCACTTCCATCGTGTAGAGCGTGTCCGAATTGACCTAGAAACATGTTCAAATTACCGAAAAGTTTTTTTAATGGAACCCATTTAATGGCACATGCCAGTTTTAGGGTCCCAAATACCGTAATTTTCAGTCGTCCTCAGGGAACGAGCCTGGAAACGTTTTTTCGTTAAATTCTATTACATCCTAGTTGCAAACCACCAACTGGACCCAACTAGCATGAATTTTCGACCCCAAGTCTTTCGTGGCACCTGTGGTACACTGGTCACGGGTTCCACGGAAAGGGCTCAAAATTAGCCAAAAACAGGCTTTATTGGCTTATAACTCGCGATAGGAAACTCGGATCGTCGAAAACTCACTTCCATCGTGTAGAGCGTGTCCGAATTGACCTAGAAACATGTTCAAATTACCGAAAAGTTTGTTTAATGGAACCCATTTAATGGCACATGCCAGTTTTAGGGTCCCAAATACCGTAATTTTCAGTCGTCCTCAGGGCACGAGCCTGGAAACGTTTTTTCGCTAAATTCTATTACATCCTAGTTTCAAACCACCAACTGGACCCAAGTAGCATGAATTTTCGACCCCAAGTCTTTCGTGGCACCTGTGGTACACTGGTCACGGGTTCCATGGAAAGGGCTCAAAATTAGCCAAAAACAGGCTTTATTGGCTTATAACTCGCGATAGGAAACTCGGATCGTCGAAAACTCACCTCCATCGTGTAGAGCGTGTCCGAATTGACCTAGAAACATGTTCAAATTACCGAAAAGTTTTTTAATGGAACCCATTTAATGGCACATGCCAGTTTTAGGGTCCCAAATACCGTAATTTTCAGTCGTCCTCAGGGCACGAGCCTGGAAACGTTTTTTCGCTAAATTCTATTACATCCTAGTTTCAAACCACCAACTGGACCCAAGTAGCATGAATTTTCGACCCCAAGTCTTTCGTGGCACCTGTGGTACACTGGTCACGGGTTCCATGGAAAGGGCTCAAAATTAGCCAAAAACAGGCTTTATTGGCTTATAACTCGCGATAGGAAACTCGGATCGTCGAAAACTCACCTCCATCGTGTAGAGCGTGTCCGAATTGACCTAGAAACATGTTCAAATTACCGAAAAGTTTTTTTAATGGAACCCATTTAATGGCACATGCCAGTTTTAGGGTCCCAAATACCGTAATTTTCAGTCGTCCTCAGGGCACGAGCCTGGAAACGTTTTTTCGCTAAATTCTATTACATCCTAGTTGCAAACCATCAACTGGACCCAACTAGCATGAATTTTCGACCCCAAGTCTTTCGTGGCACCTGTGGTACACTGGTCACGGGTTCCACGGAAAGGGCTCAAAATTAGCCAAAAACAGGCTTTATTGGCTTATAACTCGCGATAGGAAACTCGGATCATCGAAAACTCACTTCCATCGTGTAGAGCGTGTCCGAATTGACCTAGAAACATGTTCAAATTACCGAAAAGTTTTTTTAATGGAACCCATTTAATGGCACATGCCAGTTTTAGGGTCCCAAATACCGTAATTTTCAGTCGTCCTCAGGGCACGAGCCTGGAAACGTTTTTTCGCTAAATTCTATTACATCCTAGTTGCAAACTACCAACTGGACCCAACTAGCATGAATTTTCGACCCCAAGTCTTTCGTGGCACCTGTGGTACACTGGTCACGGGTTCCACGGAAAGGGCTCAAAATTAGCCAAAAACAGGCTTTATTGGCTTATAACTCGCGATAGGAAACTCGGATCGTCGAAAACTCACTTCCATCGTGTAGAGCGTGTCCGAATTGACCTAGAAACATGTTCAAATTACCGAAAAGTTTTTTTAATGGAACCATTTAATGGCACATGCCAGTTTTAGGGTCCCAAATACCGTAATTTTCAGTCGTCCTCAGGGCACGAGCCTGGAAACGTTTTTTCGCTAAATTCTATTACATCCTAGTTGCAAACCACCAACTGGACCCAACTAGCATGAATTTTCGACCCCAAGTCTTTCGTGGCACCTGTGGTACACTGGTCACGGGTTCCACGGAAAGGGCTCAAAATTAGCCAAAAACAGGCTTTATTGGCTTATAACTCGCGATAGAAAACTCGGATCGTCGAAAACTCACTTCCATCGTGTAGAGCGTGTCCGAATTGACCTAGAAACATGTTCAAATTACCGAAAAGTTTTTTTAATGGAACCCATTTAATGGCACATGCCAGTTTTAGGGTCCCAAATACCGTAATTTTCAGTCGTCCTCAGGGAACGAGCCTGGAAACGTTTTTTCGTTAAATTCTATTACATCCTAGTTGCAAACCACCAACTGGACCCAACTAGCATGAATTTTCGACCCCAAGTCTTTCGTGGCACCTGTGGTACACTGGTCACGGGTTCCACGGAAAGGGCTCAAAATTAGCCAAAAACAGGCTTTATTGGCTTATAACTCGCGATAGGAAACTCGGATCGTCGAAAACTCACTTCCATCGTGTAGAGCGTGTCCGAATTGACCTAGAAACATGTTCAAATTACCGAAAAGTTTGTTTAATGGAACCCATTTAATGGCACATGCCAGTTTTAGGGTCCCAAATACCGTAATTTTCAGTCGTCCTCAGGGCACGAGC
Organism: Daptonema setosum; assembly: GCA_964036265.1. NCBI lineage: Eukaryota > Metazoa > Nematoda > Chromadorea > Monhysterida > Xyalidae > Daptonema > Daptonema setosum. Next base: position 28,709 of record CAXIWR010000014.1, read on the forward strand.
CTGGAAACGTTTTTTCGTTAAATTCTATTACATCCTAGTTGCAAACCACCAACTGGACCCAACTAGCATGAATTTTCGACCCCAAGTCTTTCGTGGCACCTGTGGTACACTGGTCACGGGTTCCAGGGAAAGGGCTCAAAATTAGCCAAAAACAGGCTTTATTGGCTTATAACTCGCGATAGAAAACTCGGATCGTCGAAAACTCACTTCCATCGTGTAGAGCGTGTCCGAATTGACCTAGAAACATGTTCAAATTACCGAAAAGTTTTTTAATGGAACCCATTTAATGGCACATGCCAGTTTTAGGGTCCCAAATACCGTAATTTTCAGTCGTCCTCAGGGCACGAGCCTGGAAACGTTTTTTCGCTAAATTCTATTACATCCTAGTTTCAAACCACCAACTGGACCCAAGTAGCATGAATTTTCGACCCCAAGTCTTTCGTGGCACCTGTGGTACACTGGTCACGGGTTCCATGGAAAGGGCTCAAAATTAGCCAAAAACAGGCTTTATTGGCTTATAACTCGCGATAGGAAACTCGGATCGTCGAAAACTCACCTCCATCGTGTAGAGCGTGTCCGAATTGACCTAGAAACATGTTCAAATTACCGAAAAGTTTTTTAATGGAACCCATTTAATGGCACATGCCAGTTTTAGGGTCCCAAATACCGTAATTTTCAGTCGTCCTCAGGGCACGAGCCTGGAAACGTTTTTTCGCTAAATTCTATTACATCCTAGTTTCAAACCACCAACTGGACCCAAGTAGCATGAATTTTCGACCCCAAGTCTTTCGTGGCACCTGTGGTACACTGGTCACGGGTTCCATGGAAAGGGCTCAAAATTAGCCAAAAACAGGCTTTATTGGCTTATAACTCGCGATAGGAAACTCGGATCGTCGAAAACTCACCTCCATCGTGTAGAGCGTGTCCGAATTGACCTAGAAACATGTTCAAATTACCGAAAAGTTTTTTTAATGGAACCCATTTAATGGCACATGCCAGTTTTAGGGTCCCAAATACCGTAATTTTCAGTCGTCCTCAGGGCACGAGCCTGGAAACGTTTTTTCGCTAAATTCTATTACATCCTAGTTGCAAACCATCAACTGGACCCAACTAGCATGAATTTTCGACCCCAAGTCTTTCGTGGCACCTGTGGTACACTGGTCACGGGTTCCACGGAAAGGGCTCAAAATTAGCCAAAAACAGGCTTTATTGGCTTATAACTCGCGATAGGAAACTCGGATCATCGAAAACTCACTTCCATCGTGTAGAGCGTGTCCGAATTGACCTAGAAACATGTTCAAATTACCGAAAAGTTTTTTTAATGGAACCCATTTAATGGCACATGCCAGTTTTAGGGTCCCAAATACCGTAATTTTCAGTCGTCCTCAGGGCACGAGCCTGGAAACGTTTTTTCGCTAAATTCTATTACATCCTAGTTGCAAACTACCAACTGGACCCAACTAGCATGAATTTTCGACCCCAAGTCTTTCGTGGCACCTGTGGTACACTGGTCACGGGTTCCACGGAAAGGGCTCAAAATTAGCCAAAAACAGGCTTTATTGGCTTATAACTCGCGATAGAAAACTCGGATCGTCGAAAACTCACTTCCATCGTGTAGAGCGTGTCCGAATTGACCTAGAAACATGTTCAAATTACCGAAAAGTTTTTTTAATGGAACCCATTTAATGGCACATGCCAGTTTTAGGGTCCCAAATACCGTAATTTTCAGTCGTCCTCAGGGCACGAGCCTGGAAACGTTTTTTCGTTAAATTCTATTACATCCTAGTTGCAAACCACCAACTGGACCCAACTAGCATGAATTTTCGACCCCAAGTCTTTCGTGGCACCTGTGGTACACTGGTCACGGGTTCCATGGAAAGGGCTCAAAATTAGCCAAAAACAGGCTTTATTGGCTTATAACTCGCGATAGGAAACTCGGATCGTCGAAAACTCACCTCCATCGTGTAGAGCGTGTCCGAATTGACCTAGAAACATGTTCAAATTACCGAAAAGTTTTTTTAATGGAACCCATTTAATGGCACATGCCAGTTTTAGGGTCCCAAATACCGTAATTTTCAGTCGTCCTCAGGGCACGAGCCTGGAAACGTTTTTTCGCTAAATTCTATTACATCCTAGTTGCAAACCATCAACTGGACCCAACTAGCATGAATTTTCGACCCCAAGTCTTTCGTGGCACCTGTGGTACACTGGTCACGGGTTCCACGGAAAGGGCTCAAAATTAGCCAAAAACAGGCTTTATTGGCTTATAACTCGCGATAGGAAACTCGGATCATCGAAAACTCACTTCCATCGTGTAGAGCGTGTCCGAATTGACCTAGAAACATGTTCAAATTACCGAAAAGTTTTTTTAATGGAACCCATTTAATGGCACATGCCAGTTTTAGGGTCCCAAATACCGTAATTTTCAGTCGTCCTCAGGGCACGAGCCTGGAAACGTTTTTTCGCTAAATTCTATTACATCCTAGTTGCAAACTACCAACTGGACCCAACTAGCATGAATTTTCGACCCCAAGTCTTTCGTGGCACCTGTGGTACACTGGTCACGGGTTCCACGGAAAGGGCTCAAAATTAGCCAAAAACAGGCTTTATTGGCTTATAACTCGCGATAGAAAACTCGGATCGTCGAAAACTCACTTCCATCGTGTAGAGCGTGTCCGAATTGACCTAGAAACATGTTCAAATTACCGAAAAGTTTTTTTAATGGAACCCATTTAATGGCACATGCCAGTTTTAGGGTCCCAAATACCGTAATTTTCAGTCGTCCTCAGGGCACGAGCCTGGAAACGTTTTTTCGTTAAATTCTATTACATCCTAGTTGCAAACCACCAACTGGACCCAACTAGCATGAATTTTCGACCCCAAGTCTTTCGTGGCACCTGTGGTACACTGGTCACGGGTTCCACGGAAAGGGCTCAAAATTAGCCAAAAACAGGCTTTATTGGCTTATAACTCGCGATAGGAAACTCGGATCGTCGAAAACTCACTTCCATCGTGTAGAGCGTGTCCGAATTGACCTAGAAACATGTTCAAATTACCGAAAAGTTTGTTTAATGGAACCCATTTAATGGCACATGCCAGTTTTAGGGTCCCAAATACCGTAATTTTCAGTCGTCCTCAGGGCACGAGCCTGGAAACGTTTTTTCGTTAAATTCTATTACATCCTAGTTGCAAACCACCAACTGGACCCAACTAGCATGAATTTTCGACCCCAAGTCTTTCGTGGCACCTGTGGTACACTGGTCACGGGTTCCACGGAAAGGGCTCAAAATTAGCCAAAAACAGGCTTTATTGGCTTATAACTCGCGATAGGAAACTCGGATCGTCGAAAACTCACTTCCATCGTGTAGAGCGTGTCCGAATTGACCTAGAAACATGTTCAAATTACCGAAAAGTTTGTTTAATGGAACCCATTTAATGGCACATGCCAGTTTTAGGGTCCCAAATACCGTAATTTTCAGTCGTCCTCAGGGCACGAGCCTGGAAACGTTTTTTCGTTAAATTCTATTACATCCTAGTTGCAAACCACCAACTGGACCCAACTAGCATGAATTTTCGACCCCAAGTCTTTCGTGGCACCTGTGGTACACTGGTCACGGGTTCCAGGGAAAGGGCTCAAAATTAGCCAAAAACAGGCTTTATTGGCTTATAACTCGCGATAGAAAACTCGGATCGTCGAAAACTCACTTCCATCGTGTAGAGCGTGTCCGAATTGACCTAGAAACATGTTCAAATTACCGAAAAGTTTTTTAATGGAACCCATTTAATGGCACATGCCAGTTTTAGGGTCCCAAATACCGTAATTTTCAGTCGTCCTCAGGGCACGAGCCTGGAAACGTTTTTTCGCTAAATTCTATTACATCCTAGTTGCAAACTACCAACTGGACCCAACTAGCATGAATTTTCGACCCCAAGTCTTTCGTGGCACCTGTGGTACACTGGTCACGGGTTCCACGGAAAGGGCTCAAAATTAGCCAAAAACAGGCTTTATTGGCTTATAACTCGCGATAGAAATTTCGGATCGTCGAAAACTCACTTCCATCGTGTAGAGCGTGTCCGAATTGACCTAGAAACATGTTCAAATTACCGAAAAGTTTTTTTAATGGAACCCATTTAATGGCACATGCCAGTTTTAGGGTCCCAAATACCGTAATTTTCAGTCGTCCTCAGGGCACGAGCCTGGAAACGTTTTTTCGTTAAATTCTATTACATCCTAGTTGCAAACCACCAACTGGACCCAACTAGCATGAATTTTCGACCCCAAGTCTTTCGTGGCACCTGTGGTACACTGGTCACGGGTTCCACGGAAAGGGCTCAAAATTAGCCAAAAACAGGCTTTATTGGCTTATAACTCGCGATAGGAAACTCGGATCGTCGAAAACTCACTTCCATCGTGTAGAGCGTGTCCGAATTGACCTAGAAACATGTTCAAATTACCGAAAAGTTTGTTTAATGGAACCCATTTAATGGCACATGCCAGTTTTAGGGTCCCAAATACCGTAATTTTCAGTCGTCCTCAGGGCACGAGCCTGGAAACGTTTTTTCGTTAAATTCTATTACATCCTAGTTGCAAACCACCAACTGGACCCAACTAGCATGAATTTTCGACCCCAAGTCTTTCGTGGCACCTGTGGTACACTGGTCACGGGTTCCAGGGAAAGGGCTCAAAATTAGCCAAAAACAGGCTTTATTGGCTTATAACTCGCGATAGAAAACTCGGATCGTCGAAAACTCACTTCCATCGTGTAGAGCGTGTCCGAATTGACCTAGAAACATGTTCAAATTACCGAAAAGTTTTTTAATGGAACCCATTTAATGGCACATGCCAGTTTTAGGGTCCCAAATACCGTAATTTTCAGTCGTCCTCAGGGCACGAGCCTGGAAACGTTTTTTCGCTAAATTCTATTACATCCTAGTTTCAAACCACCAACTGGACCCAAATAGCATGAATTTTCGACCCCAAGTCTTTCGTGGCACCTGTGGTACACTGGTCACGGGTTCCATGGAAAGGGCTCAAAATTAGCCAAAAACAGGCTTTATTGGCTTATAACTCGCGATAGGAAACTCGGATCGTCGAAAACTCACTTCCATCGTGTAGAGCGTGTCCGAATTGACCTAGAAACATGTTCAAATTACCGAAAAGTTTTTTTAATGGAACCCATTTAATGGCACATGCCAGTTTTAGGGTCCCAAATACCGTAATTTTCAGTCGTCCTCAGGGCACGAGCCTGGAAACGTTTTTTCGCTAAATTCTATTACATCCTAGTTGCAAACCACCAACTGGACCCAACTAGCATGAATTTTCGACCCCAAGTCTTTCGTGGCACCTGTGGTACACTGGTCACGGGTTCCACGGAAAGGGCTCAAAATTAGCCAAAAACAGGCTTTATTGGCTTATAACTCGCGATAGAAAACTCGGATCATCGAAAACTCACTTCCATCGTGTAGAGCGTGTCCGAATTGACCTAGAAACATGTTCAAATTACCGAAAAGTATTTTTAATGGAACCCATTTGATGGCACATGCCAGTTTTAGGGTCCCAAATACCGTAATTTTCAGTCGTCCTCAGGGCACGAGCCTGGAAACGTTTTTTCGCTAAATTCTATTACATCCTAGTTGCAAACCACCAACTGGACCCAACTAGCATGAATTTTCGACCCCAAGTCTTTCGTGGCACCTGTGGTACACTGGTCACGGGTTCCACGGAAAGGGCTCAAAATTAGCCAAAAACAGGCTTTATTGGATTATAACTCGCGATAGGAAACTCGGATCGTCGAAAACTCACTTCCATCGTGTAGAGCGTGTCCGAATTGACCTAGAAACATGTTCAAATTACCGAAAAGTATTTTTAATGGAACCCATTTGATGGCACATGCCAGTTTTAGGGTCCCAAATACCGTAATTTTCAGTCGTCCTCAGGGCACGAGCCTGGAAACGTTTTTTCGCTAAATTCTATTACATCCTAGTTGCAAACCACCAACTGGACCCAACTAGCATGAATTTTCGACCCCAAGTCTTTCGTGGCACCTGTGGTACACTGGTCACGGGTTCCACGGAAAGGGCTCAAAATTAGCCAAAAACAGGCTTTATTGGCTTATAACTCGCGATAGGAAACTCGGATCGTCGAAAACTCACTTCCATCGTGTGGAGCGTGTCCGAATTGACCTAGAAACATGTTCAAATTACCGAAAAGTTTTTTTAATGGAACCCATTTAATGGCACATGCCAGTTTTAGGGTCCCAAATACCGTAATTTTCAGTCGTTCTCAGGGCACGAGCCTGGAAACGTTTTTTCGCTAAATTCTATTACATCCTAGTTGCAAACCACCAACTGGACCCAACTAGCATGAATTTTCGACTCCAAGTCTTTCGTGGCACCTGTGGTACACTGGTCACGGGTTCCACGGAAAGGGCTCAAAATTAGCCAAAAACAGGCTTTATTGGCTTATAACTCGCGATAGGAAACTCGGATCGTCGAAAACTCACTTCCATCGTGTAGAGCGTGTCCGAATTGACCTAGAAACATGTTCAAATTACCGAAAAGTTTTTTTAATGGAACCCATTTAATGGCACATGCCAGTTTTAGGGTCCCAAATACCGTAATTTTCAGTCGTCCTCAGGGCACGAGCCTGGAAACGTTTTTTCGCTAAATTCTATTACATCCTAGTTGCAAACCACCAACTGGACCCAACTAGCATGAATTTTCGACCCCAAGTCTTTCGTGGCACCTGTGGTACACTGGTCACGGGTTCCACGGAAAGGGCTCAAAATTAGCCAAAAACAGGCTTTATTGGCTTATAACTCGCGATAGAAAACTCGGATCGTCGAAAACTCACTTCCATCGTGTAGAGCGTGTCCGAATTGACCTAGAAACATGTTCAAATTACCGAAAAGTTTTTTTAATGGAACCCATTTAATGGCACATGCCAGTTTTAGGGTCCCAAATACCGTAATTTTCAGTCGTCCTCAGGGCACGAGCCTGGAAACGTTTTTTCGTTAAATTCTATTACATCCTAGTTGCAAACCACCAACTGGACCCAACTAGCATGAATTTTTGACCCCAAGTCTTTCGTGGCACCTGTGGTACACTGGTCACGGGTTCCACGGAAAGGGCTCAAAATTAGCCAAAAACAGGCTTTATTGGCTTATAACTCGCGATAGAAAACTCGGATCGTCGAAAACTCACTTCCATCGTGTAGAGCGTGTCCGAATTGACCTAGAAACATGTTCAAATTACCGAAAAGTTTTTTTAATGGAACCCATTTAATGGCACATGCCAGTTTTAGGGTCCCAAATACCGTGATTTTCAGTCGTCCTCAGGGCACGAGCCTGGAAACGTTTTTTCGCTAAATTCTCTTACATCCTAGTTGCAAACCACCAACTGGACCCAACTAGCATGAATTTTCGACCCCAAGTCTTTCGTGGCACCTTTGGTACACTGGTCACGGGTTCCACGGAAAGGGCTCAAAATTAGCCAAAAACAGGCTTTATTGGCTTATAACTCGCGATAGAAAACTCGGATCGTCGAAAACTCACTTCCATCGTGTAGAGCGTGTCCGAATTGACCTAGAAACATGTTCAAATTACCGAAAGGTTTTTTTAATGGAACCCATTTAATGGCACATGCCAGTTTTAGGGTCCCAAATACCGTAATTTTCAGTCGTCCTCAGGGCACGAGCCTGGAAACGTTTTTTCGCTAAATTCTATTACATCCTAGTTGCAAACCACCAACTGGACCCAACTAGCATGAATTTTCGACCCCAAGTCTTTCGTGGCACCTGTGGTACACTGGTCACGGGTTCCACGGAAAGGGCTCAAAATTAGCCAAAAACAGGCTTTATTGGCTTATAACTCGCGATAGAAAACTCGGATCGTCGAAAACTCACTTCCATCGTGTAGAGCGTGTCCGAATTGACCTAGAAACATGTTCAAATTACCGAAAAGTTTTTTTAATGGAACCCATTTAATGGCACATGCCAGTTTTAGGGTCCCAAATACCGTAATTTTCAGTCGTCCTCAGGGCACGAGCCTGGAAACGTTTTTTCGTTAAATTCTATTACATCCTAGTTGCAAACCACCAACTGGACCCAACTAGCATGAATTTTCGACCCCAAGTCTTTCGTGGCACCTGTGGTACACTGGTCACGGGTTCCACGGAAAGGGCTCAAAATTAGCCAAAAACAGGCTTTATTGGCTTATAACTCGCGATAGAAAACTCGGATCGTCGAAAACTCACTACCATCGTGTAGAGCGTGTCCGAATTGACCTAGAAACATGTTCAAATTACCGAAAAGTTTTTTTAATGGAACCCATTTAATGGCACATGCCAGTTTTAGGGTCCCAAATACCGTAATTTTCAGTCGTCCTCAGGGCACGAGCCTGGAAACGTTTTTTCGCTAAATTCTATTACATCCTAGTTGCAAACCACAACCTGGACCCAACTAGCATGAATTTTCGACCCCAAGTCTTTCGTGGCACCTGTGGTACACTGGTCACGGGTTCCACGGAAAGGGCTCAAAATTAGCCAAAAACAGGCTTTATTGGCTTATAACTCGCGATAGGAAACTCGGATCGTCGAAAACTCACTTCCATCGTGTAGAGCGTGTCCGAATTGACCTAGAAACATGTTCAAATTACCGAAAAGTTTTTTTAATGGAACCCATTTGATGGCACATGCCAGTTTTAGGGTCCCAAATACCGTAATTTTCAGTCGTCCTCAGGGCACGAGCCTGGAAACGTTTTTTCGCTAAATTCTATTACATCCTAGTTGCAAACCACCAACTGGACCCAACTAGCATGAATTTTCGACCCCAAGTCTTTCGTGGCACCTGTGGTACACTGGTCACGGGTTCCACGGAAAGGGCTCAAAATTAGCCAAAAACAGGCTTTATTGGCTTATAACTCGCGATAGGAAACTCGGATCGTCGAAAACTCACTTCCATCGTGTGGAGCGTGTCCGAATTGACCTAGAAACATGTTCAAATTACCGAAAAGTTTTTTTAATGGAACCCATTTAATGGCACATGCCAGTTTTAGGGTCCCAAATACCGTAATTTTCAGTCGTTCTCAGGGCACGAGCCTGGAAACGTTTTTTCGCTAAATTCTATTACATCCTAGTTGCAAACCACCAACTGGACCCAACTAGCATGAATTTTCGACTCCAAGTCTTTCGTGGCACCTGTGGTACACTGGTCACGGGTTCCACGGATAGGGCTCAAAATAAGCCAAAAAACAGGCTTTATTGGCTTATAACTCGCGATAGAAAACTCGGATCGTCGAAAACTCACTTCCATCGTGTAGAGCGTGTCCGAATTGACCTAGAAACATGTTCAAATTACCGAAAAGTTTTTTTAATGGAACCCATTTAATGGCACATGCCAGTTTTAGGGTCCCAAATACCGTAATTTTCAGTCGTCCTCAGGGCACGAGCCTGGAAACGTTTTTTCGCTAAATTCTATTACATCCTAGTTGCAAACCACCAACTGGACCCAACTAGCATGAATTTTCGACCCCAAGTCTTTCGTGGCACCTGTGGTACACTGGTCACGGGTTCCACGGATAGGGCTCAAAATAAGCCAAAAACAGGCTTTATTGGCTTATAACTCGCGATAGAAAACTCGGATCGTCGAAAACTCACTTCCATCGTGTAGAGCGTGTCCGAATTGACCTAGAAACATGTTCAAATTACCGAAAGGTTTTTTTAATGGAACCCATTTAATGGCACATGCCAGTTTTAGGGTCCCAAATACCGTAATTTTCAGTCGTCCTCAGGGCACGAGCCTGGAAACGTTTTTTCGCTAAATTCTATTACATCCTAGTTGCAAACCACCAACTGGACCCAACTAGCATGAATTTTCGACCCCAAGTCTTTCGTGGCACCTGTGGTACACTGGTCACGGGTTCCACGGAAAGGGCTCAAAATTAGCCAAAAACAGGCTTTATTGGCTTATAACTCGCGATAGAAAACTCGGATCGTCGAAAACTCACTACCATCGTGTAGAGCGTGTCCGAATTGACCTAGAAACATGTTCAAATTACCGAAAAGTTTTTTTAATGGAACCCATTTAATGGCACATGCCAGTTTTAGGGTCCCAAATACCGTAATTTTCAGTCGTCCTCAGGGCACGAGCCTGGAAACGTTTTTTCGCTAAATTCTATTACATCCTAGTTGCAAACCACAACCTGGACCCAACTAGCATGAATTTTCGACCCCAAGTCTTTCGTGGCACCTGTGGTACACTGGTCACGGGTTCCACGGAAAGGGCTCAAAATTAGCCAAAAACAGGCTTTATTGGCTTATAACTCGCGATAGGAAACTCGGATCGTCGAAAACTCACTTCCATCGTGTAGAGCGTGTCCGAATTGATCTAGAAACTTGTTCAAATTACCGAAAAGTTTTTTTAATGGAACCCATTTAATGGCACATGCCAGTTTTAGGGTCCCAAATACCGTAATTTTCAGTCGTCCTCAGGGCACGAGCCTGGAAACGTTTTTTCGCTAAATTCTATTACATCCTAGTTGCAAACCACCAACTGGACCCAACTAGCATGAATTTTCGACCCCAAGTCTTTCGTGGCACCTGTGGTACACTGGTCACGGGTTCCACGGAAAGGGCTCAGAATTAGCCAAAAACAGGCTTTATTGGCTTATAACTCGCGATAGGAAACTCGGATCGTCGAAAACTCACTTCCATCGTGTAGAGCGTGTCCGAATTGACCTAGAAACATGTTCAAATTACCGAAAAGTTTTTTTAATGGAACCCATTTAATGGCACATGCCAGTTTTAGGGTCCCAAATACCGTAATTTTCAGTCGTCCTCAGGGCACGAGCCTGGAAACGTTTTTTCGCTAAATTCTATTACATCCTAGTTGCAAACCACCAACTGGACCCAACTAGCATGAATTTTCGACCCCAAGTCTTTCGTGGCACCTGTGGTACACTGGTCACGGGTTCCACGGAAAGGGCTCAAAATTAGCCAAAAACAGGCTTTATTGGCTTATAACTCGCGATAGAAAACTCGGATCGTCGAAAACTCACTACCATCGTGTAGAGCGTGTCCGAATTGACCTAGAAACATGTTCAAATTACCGAAAAGTTTTTTTAATGGAACCCATTTAATGGCACATGCCAGTTTTAGGGTCCCAAATACCGTAATTTTCAGTCGTCCTCAGGGCACGAGCCTGGAAACGTTTTTTCGCTAAATTCTATTACATCCTAGTTGCAAACCACAACCTGGACCCAACTAGCATGAATTTTCGACCCCAAGTCTTTCGTGGCACCTGTGGTACACTGGTCACGGGTTCCACGGAAAGGGCTCAAAATTAGCCAAAAACAGGCTTTATTGGCTTATAACTCGCGATAGGAAACTCGGATCGTCGAAAACTCACTTCCATCGTGTAGAGCGTGTCCGAATTGATCTAGAAACTTGTTCAAATTACCGAAAAGTTTTTTTAATGGAACCCATTTAATGGCACATGCCAGTTTTAGGGTCCCAAATACCGTAATTTTCAGTCGTCCTCAGGGCACGAGCCTGGAAACGTTTTTTCGCTAAATTCTATTACATCCTAGTTGCAAACCACCAACTGGACCCAACTAGCATGAATTTTCGACCCCAAGTCTTTCGTGGCACCTGTGGTACACTGGTCACGGGTTCCACGGAAAGGGCTCAGAATTAGCCAAAAACAGGCTTTATTGGCTTATAACTCGCGATAGGAAACTCGGATCGTCGAAAACTCACTTCCATCGTGTAGAGCGTGTCCGAATTGACCTAGAAACATGTTCAAATTACCGAAAATTTTTTTTAATGGAACCCATTTAATGGCACATGCCAGTTTTAGGGTCCCAAATACCGTAATTTTCAGTCGTCCTCAGGGCACGAGCCTGGAAACGTTTTTTCGCTAAATTCTATTACATCCTAGTTGCAAACCACCAACTGGACCCAACTAGCATGAATTTTCGACCCCAAGTCTTTCGTGGCACCTGTGGTACACTGGTCACGGGTTCCACGGAAAGGGCTCAAAATTAGCCAAAAACAGGCTTTATTGGCTTATAACTCGCGATAGAAAACTCGGATCGTCGAAAACTCACTACCATCGTGTAGAGCGTGTCCGAATTGACCTAGAAACATGTTCAAATTACCGAAAAGTTTTTTTAATGGAACCCATTTAATGGCACATGCCAGTTTTAGGGTCCCAAATACCGTAATTTTCAGTCGTCCTCAGGGCACGAGCCTGGAAACGTTTTTTCGCTAAATTCTATTACATCCTAGTTGCAAACCACAACCTGGACCCAACTAGCATGAATTTTCGACCCCAAGTCTTTCGTGGCACCTGTGGTACACTGGTCACGGGTTCCACGGAAAGGGCTCAAAATTAGCCAAAAACAGGCTTTATTGGCTTATAACTCGCGATAGGAAACTCGGATCGTCGAAAACTCACTTCCATCGTGTAGAGCGTGTCCGAATTGACCTAGAAACATGTTCAAATTACCGAAAAGTTTTTTTAATGGAACCCATTTAATGGCACATGCCAGTTTTAGGGTCCCAAATACCGTAATTTTCAGTCGTCCTCAGGGCACGAGCCTGGAAACGTTTTTTCGCTAAATTCTATTACATCCTAGTTGCAAACCACAACCTGGACCCAACTAGCATGAATTTTCGACCCCAAGTCTTTCGTGGCACCTGTGGTACACTGGTCACGGGTTCCACGGAAAGGGCTCAAAATTAGCCAAAAACAGGCTTTATTGGCTTATAACTCGCGATAGGAAACTCGGATCGTCGAAAACTCACTTCCATCGTGTAGAGCGTGTCCGAATTGACCTAGAAACATGTTCAAATTACCGAAAAGTTTTTTTAATGGAACCCATTTAATGGCACATGCCAGTTTTAGGGTCCCAAATACCGTGATTTTCAGTCGTCCTCAGGGCACGAGCCTGGAAACGTTTTTTCGTTAAATTCTATTACATCATAGTTGCAAACCACCAACTGGACCCAACTAGCATGAATTTTCGACCCCAAGTCTTTCGTGGCACCTTTGGTACACTGGTCACGGGTTCCACGGAAAGGGCTCAAAATTAGCCAAAAACAGGCTTTATTGGCTTATAACTCGCGATAGGAAACTCGGATAGTCGAAAACTCACTTCCATCGTGTAGAGCGTGTCCGAATTGACCTAGAAACATGTTCAAATTACCGAAAGGTTTTTTTAATGGAACCCATTTAATGGCACATGCCAGTTTTAGGGTCCCAAATACCGTAATTTTCAGTCGTCCTCAGGGCACGAGCCTGGAAACGTTTTTTCGCTAAATTCTATTACATCCTAGTTGCAAACCACCAACTGGACCCAACTAGCATGAATTTTCGACCCCAAGTCTTTCGTGGCACCTGTGGTACACTGGTCACGGGTTCCACGGATAGGGCTCAAAATAAGCCAAAAACAGGCTTTATTGGCTTATAACTCGCGATAGGAAACTCGGATCGTCGAAAACTCACTTCCATCGTGTAGAGCGTGTCCGAATTGACCTAGAAACATGTTTAAATTACCGAAAAGTTTTTTAATGGAACCCATTTAATGGCACATGCCAGTTTTAGGGTCCCAAATACCGTAATTTTCAGTCGTCCTCAGGGCACGAGCCTGGAAACGTTTTTTTCGTTAAATTCTATTAAATCCTAGTTGCAAACCACCAACTGGACCCAACTAGCATGAATTTTCGACCCCAAGTCTTTCGTGGCACCTGTGGTACACTGGTCACGGGTTCCACGGAGAGGGCTCAAAATTAGCCAAAAACAGGCTTTATTGGCTTATAACTCGCGATAGAAAACTCGGATCGTCGAAAACTCACTTCCATCGTGTAGAGCGTGTCCGAATTGACCTAGAAACATGTTCAAATTACCGAAAAGTTTTTTTAATGGAACCCATTTAATGGCACATGCCAGTTTTAGGGTCCCAAATACCGTAATTTTCAGTCGTCCTCAGGGCACGAGCCTGGAAACGTTTTTTCGTTAAATTCTATTACATCCTAGTTGCAAACCACCAACTGGACCCAACTAGCATGAATTTTCGACCCCAAGTCTTTCGTGGCACCTGTGGTACACTGGTCACGGGTTCCACGGAAAGGGCTCAAAATTAGCCAAAAACAGGCTTTATTGGCTTATAACTCGCGATAGAAAACTCGGATCGTCGAAAACTCACTACCATCGTGTAGAGCGTGTCCGAATTGACCTAGAAACATGTTCAAATTACCGAAAAGTTTTTTTAATGGAACCCATTTAATGGCACATGCGTCCCAAATACCGTAATTTTCAGTCGTCCTCAGGGCACGAGCCTGGAAACGTTTTTTCGCTAAATTCTATTACATCCTAGTTGCAAACCACAACCTGGACCCAACTAGCATGAATTTTCGACCCCAAGTCTTTCGTGGCACCTGTGGTACACTGGTCACGGGTTCCACGGAATGGGCTCAAAATTAGCCAAAATCAGGCTTTATTGGCTTATAAGTCGCGATAGGGAAACTCGGATCGTCGAAAACTCACTTCCATCGTGTAGAGCGTGTCCGAATTGACCTAGAAACATGTTCAAATTACCGAAAAGTTTTTTTAATGGAACCCATTTAATGGCACATGCCAGTTTTAGGGTCCCAAATACCGTGATTTTCAGTCGTCCTCAGGGCACGAGCCTGGAAACGTTTTTTCGTTAAATTCTATTACATCATAGTTGCAAACCACCAACTGGACCCAACTAGCATGAATTTTCGACCCCAAGTCCTTTCGTGGCCTTTGGTACACTGGTCACGGGTTCCACGGAAAGGGCTCAAAATTAGCCAAAAACAGGCTTTATTGGCTTATAACTCGCGACAGGAAACTCGGATCATCGAAAACTCACTTCCATCGTGTAAGAGCGTGTCCGAATTGACCTAGAAACATGTTCAAATTACCGAAAGGTTTTTTTAATGGAACCCATTTAATGGCACATGCCAGTTTTTAGGGTCCCCAAATACCGTAATTTTCAGTCGTCCTCAGGGCACGAGCCTGGAAACGTTTTTTCGCTAAATTCTATTACATCCTAGTTGCAAACCACCAACTGGACCCCAACTAGCATGAATTTTCGACTCCAAGTCTTTCGTGGCATCTGTGGTACACTGGTCACGGGTTCCCACGGATAGGGCTCAAAATAAGCCAAAAACAGGCTTTATTGGCTTATAACTCGCGATAGGAAACTCGGATCGTCGAAAACTCACTTCCATCGTGTAGAGCGTGTCCGAATTGACCTAGAAAACATGTTCAAATTACCGAAAAGTTTTTTTAATGGAACCCATTTAATGGCACATGCCAGTTTTAGGGTCCCCAAATACCGTAATTTTCAGTCGTCCTCAGGGCACGAGCCTGGAAACGTTTTTTTCGTTGAATTCTATTAAATCCTAGTTGCAAACCACCCAACTGGACCCAACTAGCATGAATTTTCGACCCCAAGTCTTTCGTGGCACCTGTGGTACACTGGTCACGGGGTTCCACGGAGAGGGCTCAAAATTAGCCAAAAACAGGCTTTATTGGCTTATAACTCGCGATAGAAAACTCGGATCGTCGAAAAACTCACTTCCATCGTGTAGAGCGTGTTCGAATTGACCTAGAAACATGTTCAAATTACCGAAAAGTTTTTTTTAATGGAACCCATTTAATGGCACATGCCAGTTTTAGGGTCCCAAATACCGTAATTTTCAGTCGTCCTCAGGGCACGAGCCTGGAAACGTTTTTTCGTTAAATTCTATTACATCCTAGTTGCAAACCACCAACTGGACCCAACTAGCATGAATTTTCGACCCCAAGTCTTTCGTGGCACCTGTGGTACACTGGTCACGGGTTCCACGGAAAGGGCTCAAAATTAGCCAAAAACAGGCTTTATTGGCTTATAACTCGCGATAGAAAACTCGGATCGTCGAAAACTCACTTCCATCGTGTAGAGCGTGTCCGAATTGATCTAGAAACTTGTTCAAATTACCGAAAAGTTTTTTTAATGGAACCCATTTAATGGCACATGCCAGTTTTAGGGTCCCAAATACCGTAATTTTCAGTCGTCCTCAGGGCACGAGCCTGGAAACGTTTTTTCGCTAAATTCTATTACATCCTAGTTGCAAACCACCAACTGGACCCAACTAGCATGAATTTTCGACCCCAAGTCTTTCGTGGCACCTGTGGTACACTGGTCACGGGTTCCACGGAAAGGGCTCAGAATTAGCCAAAAACAGGCTTTATTGGCTTATAACTCGCGATAGGAAACTCGGATCGTCGAAAACTCACTTCCATCGTGTAGAGCGTGTCCGAATTGACCTAGAAACATGTTCAAATTACCGAAAAGTTTTTTTAATGGAACCCATTTAATGGCACATGCCAGTTTTAGGGTCCCAAATACCGTAATTTTCAGTCGTCCTCAGGGCACGAGCCTGGAAACGTTTTTTCGCTAAATTCTATTACATCCTAGTTGCAAACCACCAACTGGACCCAACTAGCATGAATTTTCGACCCCAAGTCTTTCGTGGCACCTGTGGTACACTGGTCACGGGTTCCACGGAAAGGGCTCAAAATTAGCCAAAAACAGGCTTTATTGGCTTATAACTCGCGATAGAAAACTCGGATCGTCGAAAACTCACTTCCATCGTGTAGAGCGTGTCCGAATTGACCTAGAAACATGTTCAAATTACCGAAAAGTTTTTTTAATGGAACCCATTTAATGGCACATG
Organism: Daptonema setosum; assembly: GCA_964036265.1. Lineage (NCBI taxonomy): Eukaryota > Metazoa > Nematoda > Chromadorea > Monhysterida > Xyalidae > Daptonema > Daptonema setosum. Next base: position 45,455 of record CAXIWR010000014.1, read on the forward strand.
CCAGTTTTAGGTTCCCAAATACCGTAATTTTCAGTCGTCCTCAGGGCACGAGCCTGGAAACGTTTTTTCGTTAAATTCTATTACATCCTAGTTGCAAACCACCAACTGGACCCAACTAGCATGAATTTTCGACCCCAAGTCTTTCGTGGCACCTGTGGTACACTGGTCACGGGTTCCACGGAAAGGGCTCAAAATTAGCCAAAAACAGGCTTTATTGGCTTATAACTCGCGATAGAAAACTCGGATCGTCGAAAACTCACTTCCATCGTGTAGAGCGTGTCCGAATTGACCTAGAAACTTGTTCAAATTACCGAAAAGTTTTTTTAATGGAACCCATTTAATGGCACATGCCAGTTTTAGGGTCCCAAATACCGTAATTTTCAGTCGTCCTCAGGGCACGAGCCTGGAAACGTTTTTTCGCTAAATTCTATTACATCCTAGTTGCAAACCACCAACTGGACCCAACTAGCATGAATTTTCGACCCCAAGTCTTTCGTGGCACCTGTGGTACACTGGTCACGGGTTCCACGGAAAGGGCTCAAAATTTGCCAAAAACAGGCTTTATTGGCTTATAACTCGCGATAGAAAACTCGGATCGTCGAAAACTCACTTCCATCGTGTAGAGCGTGTCCGAATTGACCTAGAAACATGTTCAAATTACCGAAAAGTTTTTTTAATGGAACCCATTTAATGGCACATGCCAGTTTTAGGGTCCCAAATACCGTAATTTTCAGTCGTCCTCAGGGCACGAGCCTGGAAACGTTTTTTCGTTAAATTTTATTACATCCTAGTTGCAAACCACCAACTGGACCCAACTAGCATGAATTTTCGACCCCAAGTCTTTCGTGGCACCTGTGGTACACTGGTCACGGGTTCCACGGAAAGGGCTCAAAATTAGCCAAAAACAGGCTTTATTGGCTTATAACTCGCGATAGAAAACTCGGATCGTCAAAAACTCACTTCCATCGTGTAGAGCGTGTCCGAATTGATTTAGAAACATGTTCAAATTACCGAAAAGTTTTTTTAATGGAACTCATTTAATGGCACATGCCAGTTTTAGGGTCCCAAATACCGTAATTTTCAGTCGTCCTCAGGGCACGAGCCTGGAAACGTTTTTTTCGTTAAATTCTATTAAATCCTAGTTGCAAACCACCAACTGGACCCAACTAGCATGAATTTTCGACCCCAAGTCTTTCGTGGCACCTGTGGTACACTGGTCACGGGTTCCACGGAGAGGGCTCAAAATTAGCCAAAAACAGGCTTTATTGGCTTATAACTCGCGATAGAAAACTCGGATCGTCGAAAACTCACTTCCATCGTGTAGAGCGTGTCCGAATTGACCTAGAAACATGTTCAAATTACCGAAAAGTTTTTTTTAATGGAACCCATTTAATGGCACATGCCAGTTTTAGGGTCCCAAATACCGTAATTTTCAGTCGTCCTCAGGGCACGAGCCTGGAAACGTTTTTTCGTTAAATTCTATTACATCCTAGTTGCAAACCACCAACTGGACCCAACTAGCATGAATTTTCGACCCCAAGTCTTTCGTGGCACCTGTGGTACACTGGTCACGGGTTCCACGGAAAGGGCTCAAAATTAGCCAAAAACAGGCTTTATTGGCTTATAACTCGCGATAGAAAACTCGGATCGTCGAAAACTCACTTCCATCGTGTAGAGCGTGTCCGAATTGATCTAGAAACTTGTTCAAATTACCGAAAAGTTTTTTTAATGGAACCCATTTAATGGCACATGCCAGTTTTAGGGTCCCAAATACCGTAATTTTCAGTCGTCCTCAGGGCACGAGCCTGGAAACGTTTTTTCGCTAAATTCTATTACATCCTAGTTGCAAACCACCAACTGGACCCAACTAGCATGAATTTTCGACCCCAAGTCTTTCGTGGCACCTGTGGTACACTGGTCACGGGTTCCACGGAAAGGGCTCAGAATTAGCCAAAAACAGGCTTTATTGGCTTATAACTCGCGATAGGAAACTCGGATCGTCGAAAACTCACTTCCATCGTGTAGAGCGTGTCCGAATTGACCTAGAAACATGTTCAAATTACCGAAAAGTTTTTTTAATGGAACCCATTTAATGGCACATGCCAGTTTTAGGGTCCCAAATACCGTAATTTTCAGTCGTCCTCAGGGCACGAGCCTGGAAACGTTTTTTCGCTAAATTCTATTACATCCTAGTTGCAAACCACCAACTGGACCCAACTAGCATGAATTTTCGACCCCAAGTCTTTCGTGGCACCTGTGGTACACTGGTCACGGGTTCCACGGAAAGGGCTCAAAATTAGCCAAAAACAGGCTTTATTGGCTTATAACTCGCGATAGAAAACTCGGATCGTCGAAAACTCACTTCCATCGTGTAGAGCGTGTCCGAATTGACCTAGAAACATGTTAAAATTACCGAAAAGTTTTTTTAATGGAACCCATTTAATGGCACATGCCAGTTTTAGGTTCCCAAATACCGTAATTTTCAGTCGTCCTCAGGGCACGAGCCTGGAAACGTTTTTTCGTTAAATTCTATTACATCCTAGTTGCAAACCACCAACTGGACCCAACTAGCATGAATTTTCGACCCCAAGTCTTTCGTGGCACCTGTGGTACACTGGTCACGGGTTCCACGGAAAGGGCTCAAAATTAGCCAAAAACAGGCTTTATTGGCTTATAACTCGCGATAGAAAACTCGGATCGTCGAAAACTCACTTCCATCGTGTAGAGCGTGTCCGAATTGACCTAGAAACTTGTTCAAATTACCGAAAAGTTTTTTTAATGGAACCCATTTAATGGCACATGCCAGTTTTAGGGTCCCAAATACCGTAATTTTCAGTCGTCCTCAGGGCACGAGCCTGGAAACGTTTTTTCGCTAAATTCTATTACATCCTAGTTGCAAACCACCAACTGGACCCAACTAGCATGAATTTTCGACCCCAAGTCTTTCGTGGCACCTGTGGTACACTGGTCACGGGTTCCACGGAAAGGGCTCAAAATTAGCCAAAAACAGGCTTTATTGGCTTATAACTCGCGATAGAAAACTCGGATCGTCGAAAACTCACTTCCATCGTGTAGAGCGTGTCCGAATTGACCTAGAAACATGTTCAAATTACCGAAAAGTTTTTTTAATGGAACCCATTTAATGGCACATGCCAGTTTTAGGGTCCCAAATACCGTAATTTTCAGTCGTCCTCAGGGCACGAGCCTGGAAACGTTTTTTCGTTAAATTTTATTACATCCTAGTTGCAAACCACCAACTGGACCCAACTAGCATGAATTTTCGACCCCAAGTCTTTCGTGGCACCTGTGGTACACTGGTCACGGGTTCCACGGAAAGGGCTCAAAATTAGCCAAAAACAGGCTTTATTGGCTTATAACTCGCGATAGAAAACTCGGATCGTCAAAAACTCACTTCCATCGTGTAGAGCGTGTCCGAATTGATTTAGAAACATGTTCAAATTACCGAAAAGTTTTTTTAATGGAACTCATTTAATGGCACATGCCAGTTTTAGGGTCCCAAATACCGTAATTTTCAGTCGTCCTCAGGGCACGAGCCTGGAAACGTTTTTTCGCTAAATTATATTACATCCTAGTTGCAAACCACCAACTGGACCCAACTAGCATGAATTTTCGACCCCAAGTCTTTCGTGGCACCTGTGGTACACTGGTCACGGGTTCCACGGAAAGGGCTCAGAATTAGCCAAAAACAGGCTTTATTGGCTTATAACTCGCGATAGGAAACTCGGATCGTCGAAAACTCACTTCCATCGTGTAGAGCGTGTCCGAATTGACCTAGAAACATGTTCAAATTACCGAAAAGTTTTTTTAATGGAACCCATTTAATGGCACATGCCAGTTTTAGGGTCCCAAATACCGAAATTTTCAGTCGTCCTCAGGGCACGAGCCTGGAAACGTTTTTTCGCTAAATTCTATTACATCCTAGTTGCAAACCACCAACTGGACCCAACTAGCATGAATTTTCGACCCCAAGTCTTTCGTGGCACCTGTGGTACACTGGTCACGGGTTCCACGGAAAGGGTTCAAAATTAGCCAAAAAACAGGCTTTATTGGTTTATAACTCGCGATAGGAAACTCGGATCGTCGAAAACTCACTTCCATCGTGTAGAGCGTGTCCGAATTGACCTAGAAACATGTTCAAATTACCGAAAAGTTTTTTTAATGGAACCCATTTAATGGCACATGCCAGTTTTAGGGTCCCAAATACCGTAATTTTCAGTCGTCCTCAGGGCACGAGCCTGGAAACGTTTTTTCGCTAAATTCTATTACATCCTAGTTGCAAACCACCAACTGGACCCAACTAAAGAGCTTCTGGAGATTCAAGTGAAAAAATGACACGTTAACGTGTCCAACCCAGTGTAACACCCACTGAACATGATGATTGCATGTTATAGCATACAGCTGTTGGGTTGAGTTGAGTCGGACAGCCGACTATTGTGCATCATCTTCTCTCACATTTGATGCAGCTAACGATTCACAAGTTGGAGTAGTTAACATTACAACTTTTCACTTGAATCCCAGGCAGCCCTTTAGCATGAATTTTCGACCCCAAGTCTTTCGTGGCACCTGTGGTACACTGGTCACGGGTTCCACGGAAAGGGCTCAGAATTAGCCAAAAACAGGCTTTATTGGCTTATAACTCGCGATAGGAAACTCGGATCGTCGAAAACTCACTTCCATCGTGTAGAGCGTGTCCGAATTGACCTAGAAACATGTTCAAATTACCGAAAAGTTTTTTTAATGGAACCCATTTAATGGCACATGCCAGTTTTAGGGTCCCAAATACCGTAATTTTCAGTCGTCCTCAGGGCACGAGCCTGGAAACGTTTTTTCGTTAAATTTTATTACATCCTAGTTGCAAACCACCAACTGGACCCAACTAGCATGAATTTTCGACCCCAAGTCTTTCGTGGCACCTGTGGTACACTGGTCACGGGTTCCACGGAAAGGGCTCAAAATTAGCCAAAAACAGGCTTTATTGGCTTATAACTCGCGATAGAAAACTCGGATCGTCAAAAACTCACTTCCATCGTGTAGAGCGTGTCCGAATTGATTTAGAAACATGTTCAAATTACCGAAAAGTTTTTTTAATGGAACCCATTTAATGGCACATGCCAGTTTTAGGGTCCCAAATACCGTAATTTTCAGTCGTCCTCAGGGCACGAGCCTGGAAACGTTTTTTCGCTAAATTCTATTACATCCTAGTTGCAAACCACCAACTGGACCCAACTAGCATGAATTTTCGACCCCAAGTCTTTCGTGGCACCTGTGGTACACTGGTCACGGGTTCCACGAAAAGGGCTCAGAATTAGCCAAAAACAGGCTTTATTGGCTTATAACTCGCGATAGGAAACTCGGATCGTCGAAAACTCACTTCCATCGTGTAGAGCGTGTCCGAATTGACCTAGAAACATGTTCAAATTACCGAAAAGTTTTTTTAATGGAACCCATTTAATGGCACATGCCAGTTTTAGGGTCCCAAATACCGAAATTTTCAGTCGTCCTCAGGGCACGAGCCTGGAAACGTTTTTTCGCTAAATTCTATTACATCCTAGTTGCAAACCACCAACTGGACCCAACTAGCATGAATTTTCGACCCCAAGTCTTTCGTGGCACCTGTGGTACACTGGTCACGGGTTCCACGGAAAGGGTTCAAAATTAGCCAAAAAACAGGCTTTATTGGTTTATAACTCGCGATAGGAAACTCGGATCGTCGAAAACTCACTTCCATCGTGTAGAGCGTGTCCGAATTGACCTAGAAACATGTTCAAATTACCGAAAAGTTTTTTTAATGGAACCCATTTAATGGCACATGCCAGTTTTAGGGTCCCAAATACCGTAATTTTCAGTCGTCCTCAGGGCACGAGCCTGGAAACGTTTTTTCGCTAAATTCTATTACATCCTAGTTGCAAACCACCAACTGGACCCAACTAGCATGAATTTTCGACCCCAAGTCTTTCGTGGCACCTGTGGTACACTGGTCACGGGTTCCACGGAAAGGGCTCAAAATTAGCCAAAAACAGGCTTTATTGGCTTATAACTCGCGATAGAAAACTCGGATCGTCGAAAACTCACTTCCATCGTGTAGAGCGTGTCCGAATTGACCTAGAAACATGTTCAAATTACCGAAAAGTTTTTTTAATGGAACCCATTTAATGGCACATGCCAGTTTTAGGGTCCCAAATACCGTAATTTTCAGTCGTCCTCAGGGCACGAGCCTGGAAACGTTTTTTCGTTAAATTTTATTACATCCTAGTTGCAAACCACCAACTGGACCCAACTAGCATGAATTTTCGACCCCAAGTCTTTCGTGGCACCTGTGGTACACTGGTCACGGGTTCCACGGAAAGGGCTCAAAATTAGCCAAAAACAGGCTTTATTGGCTTATAACTCGCGATAGAAAACTCGGATCGTCAAAAACTCACTTCCATCGTGTAGAGCGTGTCCGAATTGATTTAGAAACATGTTCAAATTACCGAAAAGTTTTTTTAATGGAACCCATTTAATGGCACATGCCAGTTTTAGGGTCCCAAATACCGTAATTTTCAGTCGTCCTCAGGGCACGAGCCTGGAAACGTTTTTTCGCTAAATTCTATTACATCCTAGTTGCAAACCACCAACTGGACCCAACTAGCATGAATTTTCGACCCCAAGTCTTTCGTGGCACCTGTGGTACACTGGTCACGGGTTCCACGGAAAGGGCTCAGAATTAGCCAAAAACAGGCTTTATTGGCTTATAACTCGCGATAGGAAACTCGGATCGTCGAAAACTCACTTCCATCGTGTAGAGCGTGTCCGAATTGACCTAGAAACATGTTCAAATTACCGAAAAGTTTTTTTAATGGAACCCATTTAATGGCACATGCCAGTTTTAGGGTCCCAAATACCGAAATTTTCAGTCGTCCTCAGGGCACGAGCCTGGAAACGTTTTTTCGCTAAATTCTATTACATCCTAGTTGCAAACCACCAACTGGACCCAACTAGCATGAATTTTCGACCCCAAGTCTTTCGTGGCACCTGTGGTACACTGGTCACGGGTTCCACGGAAAGGGCTCAGAATTAGCCAAAAACAGGCTTTATTGGCTTATAACTCGCGATAGGAAACTCGGATCGTCGAAAACTCACTTCCATCGTGTAGAGCGTGTCCGAATTGACCTAGAAACATGTTCAAATTACCGAAAAGTTTTTTTAATGGAACCCATTTAATGGCACATGCCAGTTTTAGGGTCCCAAATACCGAAATTTTCAGTCGTCCTCAGGGCACGAGCCTGGAAACGTTTTTTCGCTAAATTCTATTACATCCTAGTTGCAAACCACCAACTGGACCCAACTAGCATGAATTTTCGACCCCAAGTCTTTCGTGGCACCTGTGGTACACTGGTCACGGGTTCCACGGAAAGGGTTCAAAATTAGCCAAAAAACAGGCTTTATTGGTTTATAACTCGCGATAGGAAACTCGGATCGTCGAAAACTCACTTCCATCGTGTAGAGCGTGTCCGAATTGACCTAGAAACATGTTCAAATTACCGAAAAGTTTTTTTAATGGAACCCATTTAATGGCACATGCCAGTTTTAGGGTCCCAAATACCGTAATTTTCAGTCGTCCTCAGGGCACGAGCCTGGAAACGTTTTTTCGCTAAATTCTATTACATCCTAGTTGCAAACCACCAACTGGACCCAACTAGCATGAATTTTCGACCCCAAGTCTTTCGTGGCACCTGTGGTACACTGGTCACGGGTTCCACGGAAAGGGCTCAAAATTAGCCAAAAACAGGCTTTATTGGCTTATAACTCGCGATAGAAAACTCGGATCGTCGAAAACTCACTTCCATCGTGTAGAGCGTGTCCGAATTGACCTAGAAACATGTTCAAATTACCGAAAAGTTTTTTTAATGGAACCCATTTAATGGCACATGCCAGTTTTAGGGTCCCAAATACCGTAATTTTCAGTCGTCCTCAGGGCACGAGCCTGGAAACGTTTTTTCGTTAAATTTTATTACATCCTAGTTGCAAACCACCAACTGGACCCAACTAGCATGAATTTTCGACCCCAAGTCTTTCGTGGCACCTGTGGTACACTGGTCACGGGTTCCACGGAAAGGGCTCAAAATTAGCCAAAAACAGGCTTTATTGGCTTATAACTCGCGATAGAAAACTCGGATCGTCAAAAACTCACTTCCATCGTGTAGAGCGTGTCCGAATTGATTTAGAAACATGTTCAAATTACCGAAAAGTTTTTTTAATGGAACCCATTTAATGGCACATGCCAGTTTTAGGGTCCCAAATACCGTAATTTTCAGTCGTCCTCAGGGCACGAGCCTGGAAACGTTTTTTCGCTAAATTCTATTACATCCTAGTTGCAAACCACCAACTGGACCCAACTAGCATGAATTTTCGACCCCAAGTCTTTCGTGGCACCTGTGGTACACTGGTCACGGGTTCCACGGAAAGGGCTCAGAATTAGCCAAAAACAGGCTTTATTGGCTTATAACTCGCGATAGGAAACTCGGATCGTCGAAAACTCACTTCCATCGTGTAGAGCGTGTCCGAATTGACCTAGAAACATGTTCAAATTACCGAAAAGTTTTTTTAATGGAACCCATTTAATGGCACATGCCAGTTTTAGGGTCCCAAATACCGAAATTTTCAGTCGTCCTCAGGGCACGAGCCTGGAAACGTTTTTTCGCTAAATTCTATTACATCCTAGTTGCAAACCACCAACTGGACCCAACTAGCATGAATTTTCGACCCCAAGTCTTTCGTGGCACCTGTGGTACACTGGTCACGGGTTCCACGGAAAGGGCTCAAAATTAGCCAAAAAACAGGCTTTATTGGCTTATAACTCGCGATAGGAAACTCGGATCGTCGAAAACTCACTTCCATCGTGTAGAGCGTGTCCGAATTGACCTAGAAACATGTTCAAATTACCGAAAAGTTTTTTTAATGGAACCCATTTAATGGCACATGCCAGTTTTAGGGTCCCAAATACCGTAATTTTCAGTCGTCCTCAGGGCACGAGCCTGGAAACGTTTTTTCGCTAAATTCTATTACATCCTAGTTGCAAACCACCAACTGGACCCAACTAGCATGAATTTTCGACCCCAAGTCTTTCGTGGCACCTGTGGTACACTGGTCACGGGTTCTATGGAAAGGGCTCAAAATTAGCCAAAAACAGGCTTTATTGGCTTATAACTCGCGATAGGAAACTCGGATCGTCGAAAACTCACTTCCATCGTGTAGAGCGTGTCCGAATTGACCTAGAAACATGTTCAAATTACCGAAAAGTTTTTTTAATGGAACCCTAATGGCACATGCCAGTTTTAGGGTCCCAAATACCGTAATTTTCAGTCGTCCTCAGGGCACGAGCCTGGAAACGTTTTTTCGCTAAATTCTATTACATCCTAGTTGCAAACCACCAACTGGACCCAACTAGCATGAATTTTCGACCCCAAGTCTTTCGTGGCACCTGTGGTACACTGGTCACGGGTTCCACGGAAAGGGCTCAAAATTAGCCAAAAACAGGCTTTATTGGCTTATAACTCGCGATAGAAAACTCGGATCGTCGAAAACTCACTTCCATCGTGTAGAGCGTGTCCGAATTGACCTAGAAACATGTTCAAATTACCGAAAAGTTTTTTTAATGGAACCCATTTAATGACACATGCCAGTTTTAGGGTCCCAAATACCGTAATTTTCAGTCGTCCTCAGGGCACGAGCCTGGAAACGTTTTTTCGCTAAATTCTATTACATCCTAGTTGCAAACCACCAACTGGACCCAACTAGCATGAATTTTCGACCCCAAGTCTTTCGTGGCACCTGTGGTACACTGGTCACGGGTTCCACGGAAAGGGCTCAAAAATAGCCAAAAACAGGCTTTATTGGCTTATAACTCGCGATAGAAAACTCGGATCGTCGAAAACTCACTTCCATCGTGTAGAGCGTGTCCGATTTGACCTAGAAACATGTTCAAATTACCGAAAAGTTTTTTTAATGGAACCCATTTAATGGCACATGCCAGTTTTAGGGTCCCAAATACCGTAATTTTCAGTCGTCCTCAGGGCACGAGCCTGGAAACGTTTTTTCGCTAAATTCTATTACATCCTAGTTGCAAACCACCAACTGGACCCAACTAGCATGAATTTTCGACCCCAAGTCTTTCGTGGCACCTGTGGTACACTGGTCACGGGTTCCACGGAAAGGGCTCAAAATTAGCCAAAAACAGGCTTTATTGGCTTATAACTCGCGATAGAAAACTCGGATCGTCGAAAACTCACTTCCATCGTGTAGAGCGTGTCCGAATTGACCTAGAAACATGTTCAAATTACCGAAAAGTTTTTTTAATGGAACCCATTTAATGGCACATGCCAGTTTTAGGGTCCCAAATACCGTAATTTTCAGTCGTCCTCAGGGCACGAGCCTGGAAACGTTTTTTCGTTAAATTTTATTACATCCTAGTTGCAAACCACCAACTGGACCCAACTAGCATGAATTTTCGACCCCAAGTCTTTCGTGGCACCTGTGGTACACTGGTCACGGGTTCCACGGAAAGGGCTCAAAATTAGCCAAAAACAGGCTTTATTGGCTTATAACTCGCGATAGAAAACTCGGATCGTCAAAAACTCACTTCCATCGTGTAGAGCGTGTCCGAATTGATTTAGAAACATGTTCAAATTACCGAAAAGTTTTTTTAATGGAACCCATTTAATGGCACATGCCAGTTTTAGGGTCCCAAATACCGTAATTTTCAGTCGTCCTCAGGGCACGAGCCTGGAAACGTTTTTTCGCTAAATTCTATTACATCCTAGTTGCAAACCACCAACTGGACCCAACTAGCATGAATTTTCGACCCCAAGTCTTTCGTGGCACCTGTGGTACACTGGTCACGGGTTCCACGGAAAGGGCTCAGAATTAGCCAAAAACAGGCTTTATTGGCTTATAACTCGCGATAGGAAACTCGGATCGTCGAAAACTCACTTCCATCGTGTAGAGCGTGTCCGAATTGACCTAGAAACATGTTCAAATTACCGAAAAGTTTTTTTAATGGAACCCATTTAATGGCACATGCCAGTTTTAGGGTCCCAAATACCGAAATTTTCAGTCGTCCTCAGGGCACGAGCCTGGAAACGTTTTTTCGCTAAATTCTATTACATCCTAGTTGCAAACCACCAACTGGACCCAACTAGCATGAATTTTCGACCCCAAGTCTTTCGTGGCACCTGTGGTACACTGGTCACGGGTTCCACGGAAAGGGCTCAAAATTAGCCAAAAAACAGGCTTTATTGGCTTATAACTCGCGATAGGAAACTCGGATCGTCGAAAACTCACTTCCATCGTGTAGAGCGTGTCCGAATTGACCTAGAAACATGTTCAAATTACCGAAAAGTTTTTTTAATGGAACCCATTTAATGGCACATGCCAGTTTTAGGGTCCCAAATACCGTAATTTTCAGTCGTCCTCAGGGCACGAGCCTGGAAACGTTTTTTCGCTAAATTCTATTACATCCTAGTTGCAAACCACCAACTGGACCCAACTAGCATGAATTTTCGACCCCAAGTCTTTCGTGGCACCTGTGGTACACTGGTCACGGGTTCTATGGAAAGGGCTCAAAATTAGCCAAAAACAGGCTTTATTGGCTTATAACTCGCGATAGGAAACTCGGATCGTCGAAAACTCACTTCCATCGTGTAGAGCGTGTCCGAATTGACCTAGAAACATGTTCAAATTACCGAAAAGTTTTTTTAATGGAACCCTAATGGCACATGCCAGTTTTAGGGTCCCAAATACCGTAATTTTCAGTCGTCCTCAGGGCACGAGCCTGGAAACGTTTTTTCGCTAAATTCTATTACATCCTAGTTGCAAACCACCAACTGGACCCAACTAGCATGAATTTTCGACCCCAAGTCTTTCGTGGCACCTGTGGTACACTGGTCACGGGTTCCACGGAAAGGGCTCAAAATTAGCCAAAAACAGGCTTTATTGGCTTATAACTCGCGATAGAAAACTCGGATCGTCGAAAACTCACTTCCATCGTGTAGAGCGTGTCCGAATTGACCTAGAAACATGTTCAAATTACCGAAAAGTTTTTTTAATGGAACCCATTTAATGACACATGCCAGTTTTAGGGTCCCAAATACCGTAATTTTCAGTCGTCCTCAGGGCACGAGCCTGGAAACGTTTTTTCGCTAAATTCTATTACATCCTAGTTGCAAACCACCAACTGGACCCAACTAGCATGAATTTTCGACCCCAAGTCTTTCGTGGCACCTGTGGTACACTGGTCACGGGTTCCACGGAAAGGGCTCAGAATTAGCCAAAAACAGGCTTTATTGGCTTATAACTCGCGATAGGAAACTCGGATCGTCGAAAACTCACTTCCATCGTGTAGAGCGTGTCCGAATTGACCTAGAAACATGTTCAAATTACCGAAAAGTTTTTTTAATGGAACCCTAATGGCACATGCCAGTTTTAGGGTCCCAAATACCGTAATTTTCAGTCGTCCTCAGGGCACGAGCCTGGAAACGTTTTTTCGCTAAATTCTATTACATCCTAGTTGCAAACCACCAACTGGACCCAACTAGCATGAATTTTCGACCCCAAGTCTTTCGTGGCACCTGTGGTACACTGGTCACGGGTTCCACGGAAAGGGCTCAAAATTAGCCAAAAACAGGCTTTATTGGCTTATAACTCGCGATAGAAAACTCGGATCGTCGAAAACTCACTTCCATCGTGTAGAGCGTGTCCGAATTGACCTAGAAACATGTTCAAATTACCGAAAAGTTTTTTTAATGGAACCCATTTGATGGCACATGCCAGTTTTAGGGTCCCAAATACCGTAATTTTCAGTCGTCCTCAGGGCACGAGCCTGGAAACGTTTTTTCGCTAAATTCTATTACATCCTAGTTGCAAACCACCAACTGGACCCAACTAGCATGAATTTTCGACCCCAAGTCTTTCGTGGCACCTGTGGTACACTGGTCACGGGTTCCACGGAAAGGGCTCAGAATTAGCCAAAAACAGGCTTTATTGGCTTATAACTCGCGATAGGAAACTCGGATCGTCGAAAACTCACTTCCATCGTGTAGAGCGTGTCCGAATTGACCTAGAAACATGTTCAAATTACCGAAAAGTTTTTTTAATGGAACCCATTTAATGGCACATGCCAGTTTTAGGGTCCCAAATACCGTAATTTTCAGTCGTCCTCAGGGCACGAGCCTGGAAACGTTTTTTCGCTAAATTCTATTACATCCTAGTTGCAAACCACCAACTGGACCCAAGTAGCATGAATTTTCGACCCCAAGTCTTTCGTGGCACCTGTGGTACACTGGTCACGGGTTCCATGGAAAGGGCTCAAAATTAGCCAAAAACAGGCTTTATTGGCTTATAACTCGCGATAGGAAACTCGGATCGTCGAAAACTCACTTCCATCGTGTAGAGCGTGTCCGAATTGACCTAGAAACATGTTCAAATTACCGAAAAGTTTTTTTAATGGAACCCTAATGGCACATGCCAGTTTTAGGGTCCCAAATACCGTAATTTTCAGTCGTCCTCAGGGCACGAGCCTGGAAACGTTTTTTCGTTAAATTCTATTACATCCTAGTTGCAAACCACCAACTGGACCCAACTAGCATGAATTTTCGACCCCAAGTCTTTCGTGGCACCTGTGGTACACTGGTCACGGGTTCCACGGAAAGGGCTCAAAATTAGCCAAAAACAGGCTTTATTGGCTTATAACTCGCGATAGGAAACTCGGATCGTCGAAAACTCACTTCCATCGTGTAGAGCGTGTCCGAATTGACCTAGAAACATGTTCAAATTACCGAAAAGTTTTTTTAATGGAACCCATTTAATGGCACATGCCAGTTTTAGGGTCCCAAATACCGTAATTTTCAGTCGTCCTCAGGGCACGAGCCTGGAAACGTTTTTTCGCTAAATTCTATTACATCCTAGTTGCAAACCACCAACTGGACCCAACTAGCATGATTTTTCGACCCCAAGTCTTTCGTGGCACTTGTGGTACACTGGTCACGGGTTCCATGGAAAGGGCTCAAAATTAGCCAAAAACAGGCTTTATTGGCTTATAACTCGCGATAGGAAACTCGGATCGTCGAAAACTCACTTCCATCGTGTAGAGCGTGTACGAATTGACCTAGAAACATGTTCAAATTACCGAAAAGTTTTTTTAATGGAACCCATTTAATGGCACATGCCAGTTTTAGGGTCCCAAATACCGTAATTTTCAGTCGTCTGCAGGGCACGAGCCTGGAAACGTTTTTTCGCTAAATTCAATTACATCCTAGTTGCAAACCACCAACTGGACCCAACTAGCATGAATTTTCGACCCCAAGTCTTTCGTGGCACCTGTGGTACACTGGTCACGGGTTCCACGGAAAGGGCTCAAAATTAGCCAAAAACAGGCTTTATTGGCTTATAACTCGCGATAGGAAACTCGGATCGTCGAAAACTCACTTCCATCGTGTAGAGCGTGTCCGAATTGACCTAGAAACATGTTCAAATTACCGAAACGTTTTTTTAATGGAACCCATTTAATGGCACATGCCAGTTTTAGGGTCCCAAATACCGTAATTTTCAGTCGTCCTCAGGGCACGAGCCTGGAAACGTTTTTTCGCTAAATTCTATTACATCCTAGTTGCAAACCACCAACTGGACCCAACTAGCATGAATTTTCGACCCCAAGTCTTTCGTGGCACCTGTGGTACACTGGTCACGGGTTCCACGGAAAGGGCTCAAAATTAGCCAAAAACAGGCTTTATTGGCTTATAACTCGCGATAGGAAACTCGGATCGTCGAAAACTCACTTCCATCGTGTAGAGCGTGTCCGAATTGACCTAGAAACATGTTCAAATTACCGAAAAGTTTTTTTAATGGAACCCATTTAATGGCACATGCCAGTTTTAGGGTCCCAAATACCGTAATTTTCAGTCGTCCTCAGGGCACGAGCCTGGAAACGTTTTTTCGCTAAATTCTATTACATCCTAGTTGCAAACTACCAACTGGACCCAACTAGCATGAATTTTCGACCCCAAGTCTTTCGTGGCACCTGTGGTACACTGGTCACGGGTTCCACGGATAGGGCTCAAAATAAGCCAAAAACAGGCTTTATTGGCTTATAACTCGCGATAGAAAACTCGGATCGTCGAAAACTCACTTCCATCGTGTAGAGCGTGTCCGAATTGACCTAGAAACATGTTCAAATTACCGAAAGGTTTTTTTAATGGAACCCATTTAATGGCACATGCCAGTTTTAGGGTCCCAAATACCGTAATTTTCAGTCGTCCTCAGGGCACGAGCCTGGAAACGTTTTTTCGCTAAATTCTATTCTTCCTAGTTGCAAACCACCAACTGGACCCAACTAGCATGAATTTTCGACCCCAAGTCTTTCGTGGCACCTGTGGTACACTGGTCACGGGTTCCACGGATAGGGCTCAAAATAAGCCAAAAAACAGGCTTTATTGGCTTATAACTCGCGATAGAAAACTCGGATCGTCGAAAACTCACTTCCATCGTGTAGAGCGTGTCCGAATTGACCTAGAAACATGTTCAAATTACCGAAAAGTTTTTTTAATGGAACCCATTTAATGGCACATGCCAGTTTTAGGGTCCCAAATACCGTAATTTTCAGTCGTCCTCAGGGCACGAGCCTGGAAACGTTTTTTCGCTAAATTCTATTACATCCTAGTTGCAAACCACCAACTGGACCCAACTAGCATGAATTTTCGACCCCAAGTCTTTCGTGGCACCTGTGGTACACTGGTCACGGGTTCCACGGATAGGGCTCAAAATAAGCCAAAAACAGGCTTTATTGGCTTATAACTCGCGATAGAAAACTCGGATCGTCGAAAACTCACTTCCATCGTGTAGAGCGTGTCCGAATTGACCTAGAAACATGTTCAAATTACCGAAAGGTTTTTTTAATGGAACCCATTTAATGGCACATGCCAGTTTTAGGGTCCCAAATACCGTAATTTTCAGTCGTCCTCAGGGCACGAGCCTGGAAACGTTTTTTCGCTAAATTCTATTACATCCTAGTTGCAAACCACCAACTGGACCCAACTAGCATGAATTTTCGACCCCAAGTCTTTCGTGGCACCTGTGGTACACTGGTCACGGGTTCCACGGATAGGGCTCAAAATAAGCCAAAAAACAGGTTTTATTGGCTTATAACTCGCGATAGGAAACTCGGATCGTCGAAAACTCACTTCCATCGTGTAGAGCGTGTCCGAATTGACCTAGAAACATGTTCAAATTACCGAAAAGTTTTTTTAATGGAACCCATTTAATGGCACATGCCAGTTTTAGGGTCCCGAATACCGTAATTTTCAGTCGTCCTCAGGGCACGAGCCTGGAAACGTTTTTTCGCTAAATTCTATTACATCCTAGTTGCAAACCACCAACTGGACCCAACTAGCATGAATTTTCGACCCCAAGTCTTTCGTGGCACCTGTGGTACACTGGTCACGGGTTCCACGGATAGGGCTCAAAATAAGCCAAAAACAGGCTTTATTGGCTTATAACTCGCGATAGAAAACTCGGATCGTCGAAAACTCACTTCCATCGTGTAGAGCGTGTCCGAATCGACCTAGAAACATGTTCAAATTACCGAAAGGTTTTTTTAATGGAACCCATTTAATGGCACATGCCAGTTTTAGGGTCCCAAATACCGTAATTTTCAGTCGTCCTCAGGGCAGCAATTTTACAGACCCCACAGATTTTTCGAAAGTTTACAGTTTTTATCAAAAATCTGGGAAACGAACCCGGGCCGCTCGCATGCTAGGCAAGCGCTCTTGCGCTGTGCTACTGAGCCGATGCAACTAAGCTGCACAGACCTGACTATAACTGGCTCGCTACGCTCGCATGCTCTCTATAACATAGTGCCTATGCTACAACACGTGCAGGAACAAATATTGAAATCTCCCCTGCGGGGCCTAACGCGCTTGTCCTCGCTCCGCTCGGACAAGCCAGCCTTACGTTAGGTTATCGGGGGTTCGCAGACAGTAAAACTTTACATGGAATAGTAATGCTGCTCGAGGAAATCCAAATTCGAAAAATCTGTGGGGTTTGTAATCATGCCTCAGGGCACGAGCCTGGAAACGTTTTTTCGCTAAATTCTATTACATCCTAGTTGCAAACCACCAACTGGACCCAACTAGCATGAATTTTCGACCCCAAGTCTTTCGTGGCACCTGTGGTACACTGGTCACGGGTTCCACGGATAGGGCTCAAAATAAGCCAAAAAACAGGCTTTATTGGCTTATAACTCGCGATAGGAAACTCGGATCGTCGAAAACTCACTTCCATCGTGTAGAGCGTGTCCGAATTGACCTAGAAACATGTTCAAATTACCGAAAAGTTTTTTTAATGGAACCCATTTAATGGCACATGCCAGTTTTAGGGTCCCAAATACCGTAATTTTCAGTCGTCCTCAGGGCACGAGCCTGGAAACGTTTTTTCGCTAAATTCTATTACATCCTAGTTGCAAACCACCAACTGGACCCAACTAGCATGAATTTTCGACCCCAAGTCTTTCGTGGCACCTGTGGTACACTGGTCACGGGTTCCACGGAAAGGGCTCAAAATTAGCCAAAAACAGGCTTTATTGGCTTATAACTCGCGATAGGAAACTCGGATCGTCGAAAACTCACTTCCATCGTGTAGAACGTGTCCGAATTGACCTAGAAACATGTTCAAATTACCGAAAAGTTTTTTTAATGGAACCCATTTAATGGCACATGCCAGTTTTAGGGTCCCAAATACCGTAATTTTCAGTCGTCCTCAGGGCACGAGCCTGGAAACGTTTTTTCGCTAAATTCTATTACATCCTAGTTGCAAACCACCAACTGGACCCAACTAGCATGAATTTTCGACCCCAAGTCTTTCGTGGCACCTGTGGTACACTGGTCACGGGTTCCACGGAAAGGGCTCAAAATTGCCAAAAACAGGCTTTATTGGCTTATAACTCGCGATAGGAAACTCGGATCGTCGAAAACTCACTTCCATCGTGTAGAGCGTGTCCGAATTGACCTAGAAACATGTTCAAATTACCGAAAAGTTTTTTTAATGGAACCCATTTAATGGCACATGCCAGTTTTAGGGTCCCAAATACCGTAATTTTCAGTCGTCCTCAGGGCACGAGCCTGGAAACGTTTTTTCGCTAAATTCTATTACATCCTAGTTGCAAACTACCAACTGGACCCAACTAGCATGAATTTTCGACCCCAAGTCTTTCGTGGCACCTGTGGTACACTGGTCACGGGTTCCACGGATAGGGCTCAAAATAAGCCAAAAACAGGCTTTATTGGCTTATAACTCGCGATAGAAAACTCGGATCGTCGAAAACTCACTTCCATCGTGTAGAGCGTGTCCGAATTGACCTAGAAACATGTTCAAATTACCGAAAGGTTTTTTTAATAGAACCCATTTAATGGCACATGCCAGTTTTAGGGTCCCAAATACCGTAATTTTCAGTCGTCCTCAGGGCACGAGCCTGGAAACGTTTTTTCGCTAAATTCTATTCTTCCTAGTTGCAAACCACCAACTGGACCCAACTAGCATGAATTTTCGACCCCAAGTCTTTCGTGGCACCTGTGGTACACTGGTCACGGGTTCCACGGATAGGGCTCAAAATAAGCCAAAAAAACAGGCTTTATTGGCTTATAACTCGCGATAGAAAACTCGGATCGTCGAAAACTCACTTCCATCGTGTAGAGCGTGTCCGAATTGACCTAGAAACATGTTCAAATTACCGAAAAGTTTTTTTAATGGAACCCATTTAATGGCACATGCCAGTTTTAGGGTCCCAAATACCGTAATTTTCAGTCGTCCTCAGGGCACGAGCCTGGAAACGTTTTTTCGCTAAATTCTATTACATCCTAGTTGCAAACCACCAACTGGACCCAACTAGCATGAATTTTCGACCCCAAGTCTTTCGTGGCACCTGTGGTACACTGGTCACGGGTTCCACGGATAGGGCTCAAAATAAGCCAAAAAACAGGCTTTATTGGATTATAACTCGCGATAGGAAACTCGGATCGTCGAAAACTCACTTCCATCGTGTAGAGCGTGTCCGAATTGACCTAGAAACATGTTCAAATTACCGAAAAGTTTTTTTAATGGAACCCATTTAATGGCACATGCCAGTTTTAGGGTCCCAAATACCGTAATTTTCAGTCGTCCTCAGGGCACGAGCCTGAAAACGTTTTTTCGCTAAATTCTATTACATCCTAGTTGCAAACCACCAACTGGACCCAACTAGCATGAATTTTCGACCCCAAGTCTTTCGTGGCACCTGTGGTACACTGGTCACGGGTTCCACGGATAGGGCTCAAAATAAGCCAAAAAACAGGTTTTATTGGCTTATAACTCGCGATAGGAAACTCGGATCGTCGAAAACTCACTTCCATCGTGTAGAGCGTGTCCGAATTGACCTAGAAACATGTTCAAATTACCGAAAAGTTTTTTTAATGGAACCCATTTAATGGCACATGCCAGTTTTAGGGTCCCAAATACCGTAATTTTCAGTCGTCCTCAGGGCACGAGCCTGGAAACGTTTTTTCGCTAAATTCTATTACATCCTAGTTGCAAACCACCAACTGGACCCAACTAGCATGAATTTTCGACCCCAAGTCTTTCGTGGCACCTGTGGTACACTGGTCACGGGTTCCACGGATAGGGCTCAAAATAAGCCAAAAACAGGCTTTATTGGCTTATAACTCGCGATAGAAAACTCGGATCGTCGAAAACTCACTTCCATCGTGTAGAGCGTGTCCGAATCGACCTAGAAACATGTTCAAATTACCGAAAGGTTTTTTTAATGGAACCCATTTAATGGCACATGCCAGTTTTAGGGTCCCAAATACCGTAATTTTCAGTCGTCCTCAGGGCAGCAATTTTACAGACCCCACAGATTTTTCGAAAGTTTACAGTTTTTATCAAAAATCTGGGAAACGAACCCGGGCCGCTCGCATGCTAGGCAAGCGCTCTTGCGCTGTGCTACTGAGCCGATGCAACTAAGCTGCACAGACCTGACTATAACTGGCTCGCTACGCTCGCATGCTCTCTATAACATAGTGCCTATGCTACAACACGTGCAGGAACAAATATTGAAATCTCCCCTGCGGGGCCTAACGCGCTTGTCCTCGCTCCGCTCGGACAAGCCAGCCTTACGTTAGGTTATCGGGGGTTCGCAGACAGTAAAACTTTACATGGAATAGTAATGCTGCTCGAGGAAATCCAAATTCGAAAAATCTGTGGGGTTTGTAATCATGCCTCAGGGCACGAGCCTGGAAACGTTTTTTCGCTAAATTCTATTACATCCTAGTTGCAAACCACCAACTGGACCCAACTAGCATGAATTTTCGACCCCAAGTCTTTCGTGGCACCTGTGGTACACTGGTCACGGGTTCCACGGATAGGGCTCAAAATAAGCCAAAAAACAGGCTTTATTGGCTTATAACTCGCGATAGGAAACTCGGATCGTCGAAAACTCACTTCCATCGTGTAGAGCGTGTCCGAATTGACCTAGAAACATGTTCAAATTACCGAAAAGTTTTTTTAATGGAACCCATTTAATGGCACATGCCAGTTTTAGGGTCCCAAATACCGTAATTTTCAGTCGTCCTCAGGGCACGAGCCTGGAAACGTTTTTTCGCTAAATTCTATTACATCCTAGTTGCAAACCACCAACTGGACCCAACTAGCATGAATTTTCGACCCCAAGTCTTTCGTGGCACCTGTGGTACACTGGTCACGGGTTCCACGGAAAGGGCTCAAAATTAGCCAAAAACAGGCTTTATTGGCTTATAACTCGCGATAGGAAACTCGGATCGTCGAAAACTCACTTCCATCGTGTAGAGCGTGTCCGAATTGACCTAGAAACATGTTCAAATTACCGAAAAGTTTTTTTATGGAACCCATTTAATGGCACATGCCAGTTTTAGGGTCCCAAATACCGTGATTTTCAGTCGTCCTCAGGGCACGAGCCTGGAAACGTTTTTTCGCTAAATTCTATTACATCCTAGTTGCAAACCACCAACTGGACCCAACTAGCATGAATTTTCGACCCCAAGTCTTTCGTGGCACCTTTGGTACACTGGTCACGGGTTCCACGGAAAGGGCTCAAAATTAGCCAAAAACAGGCTTTATTGGCTTATAACTCGCGATAGGAAACTCGGATCGTCGAAAACTCACTTCCATCGTGTAGAGCGTGTCCGAATTGACCTAGAAACATGTTCAAATTACCGAAAGGTTTTTTTAATGGAACCCATTTAATGGCACATGCCAGTTTTAGGGTCCCAAATACCGTAATTTTCAGTCGTCCTCAGGCACGAGCCTGGAAACGTTTTTTCGCTAAATTATATTACATCCTAGTTGCAAACCACCAACTGGACCCAACTAGCATGAATTTTCGACCCCAAGTCTTTCGTGGCACCTGTGGTACACTGGTCACGGGTTCCACGGAAAGGGCTCAAAATTAGCCAAAAACAGGCTTTATTGGCTTATAACTCGCGATAGAAAACTCGGATCGTCGAAAACTCACTTCCATCGTGTAGAGCGTGTCCGAATTGACCTAGAAACATGTTCAAATTACCGTAAAGTTTTTTAATGGAACCCATTTAATGGCACATGCCAGTTTTAGGGTCCCAAATACCGTAATTTTCAGTCGTCCTCAGGGCACGAGCCTGGAAACGTTTTTTCGTTAAATTCTATTACATCCTAGTTGCAAACCACCAACTGGACCCAAGTAGCATGAATTTTCGACCCCTAGTCTTTCGTGGCACCTGTGGTACACTGGTCACGGGTTCCATGGAAAGGGCTCAAAATTAGCCAAAAACAGGCTTTATTGGCTTATAACTCGCGATAGGAAACTCGGATCGTCGAAAACTCACTTCCATCGTGTAGAGCGTGTCCGAATTGACCTAGAAACATGTTCAAATTACAGAAAAGTTTTTTTAATGGAGCCCATTTAATGGCACATGCCAGTTTTAGGGTCCCAAATACCGTAATTTTCAGTCGTCCTCAGGGCAAGAGCCTGGAAACGTTTTTTCGTTAAATTCTAATACATCCTAGTTGCAAACCACCAACTGGACCCAACTAGCATGAATTTTCGACCCCAAGTCTTTCGTGGCACCTGTGGTACACTGGTCACGGGTTCCACGGATAGGGCTCAAAATAAGCCAAAAAACAGGTTTTATTGGCTTATAACTCGCGATAGGAAACTCGGATCGTCGAAAACTCACTTCCATCGTGTAGAGCGTGTCCGAATTGACCTAGAAACATGTTCAAATTATCGAAAAGTTTTTTTAATGGAACCCATTTAATGGCACATGCCAGTTTTAGGGTCCCAAATACCGTAATTTTCAGTCGTCCTCAGGGCACGAGCCTGGAAACGTTTTTTCGCTAAATTCTATTACATCCTAGTTGCAAACCACCAACTGGACCCAACTAGCATGAATTTTCGACCCCAAGTCTTTCGTGGCACCTGTGGTACACTGGTCACGGGTTCCACGGATAGGGCTCAAAATAAGCCAAAAACAGGCTTTATTGGCTTATAACTCGCGATAGAAAACTCGGATCGTCGAAAACTCACTTCCATCGTGTAGAGCGTGTCCGAATCGACCTAGAAACATGTTCAAATTACCGAAAGGTTTTTTTAATGGAACCCATTTAATGGCACATGCCAGTTTTAGGGTCCCAAATACCGTAATTTTCAGTCGTCCTCAGGGCAGCAATTTTACAGACCCCACAGATTTTTCGAAAGTTTACAGTTTTTATCAAAAATCTGGGAAACGAACCCGGGCCGCTCGCATGCTAGGCAAGCGCTCTTGCGCTGTGCTACTGAGCCGATGCAACTAAGCTGCACAGACCTGACTATAACTGGCTCGCTACGCTCGCATGCTCTCTATAACATAGTGCCTATGCTACAACACGTGCAGGAACAAATATTGAAATCTCCCCTGCGGGGCCTAACGCGCTTGTCCTCGCTCCGCTCGGACAAGCCAGCCTTACGTTAGGTTATCGGGGGTTCGCAGACAGTAAAACTTTACATGGAATAGTAATGCTGCTCGAGGAAATCCAAATTCGAAAAATCTGTGGGGTTTGTAATCATGCCTCAGGGCACGAGCCTGGAAACGTTTTTTCGCTAAATTCTATTACATCCTAGTTGCAAACCACCAACTGGACCCAACTAGCATGAATTTTCGACCCCAAGTCTTTCGTGGCACCTGTGGTACACTGGTCACGGGTTCCACGGATAGGGCTCAAAATAAGCCAAAAAACAGGCTTTATTGGCTTATAACTCGCGATAGGAAACTCGGATCGTCGAAAACTCACTTCCATCGTGTAGAGCGTGTCCGAATTGACCTAGAAACATGTTCAAATTACCGAAAAGTTTTTTTAATGGAACCCATTTAATGGCACATGCCAGTTTTAGGGTCCCAAATACCGTAATTTTCAGTCGTCCTCAGGGCACGAGCCTGGAAACGTTTTTTCGCTAAATTCTATTACATCCTAGTTGCAAACCACCAACTGGACCCAACTAGCATGAATTTTCGACCCCAAGTCTTTCGTGGCACCTGTGGTACACTGGTCACGGGTTCCACGGAAAGGGCTCAAAATTAGCCAAAAACAGGCTTTATTGGCTTATAACTCGCGATAGGAAACTCGGATCGTCGAAAACTCACTTCCATCGTGTAGAGCGTGTCCGAATTGACCTAGAAACATGTTCAAATTACCGAAAAGTTTTTTTAATGGAACCCATTTAATGGCACATGCCAGTTTTAGGGTCCCAAATACCGTAATTTTCAGTCGTCCTCAGGGCACGAGCCTGGAAACGTTTTTTCGCTAAATTCTATTACATCCTAGTTGCAAACCACCAACTGGACCCAACTAGCATGAATTTTCGACCCCAAGTCTTTCGTGGCACCTGTGGTACACTGGTCACGGGTTCCACGGAAAGGGCTCAAAATTGCCAAAAACAGGCTTTATTGGCTTATAACTCGCGATAGGAAACTCGGATCGTCGAAAACTCACTTCCATCGTGTAGAGCGTGTCCGAATTGACCTAGAAACATGTTCAAATTACCGAAAAGTTTTTTTAATGGAACCCATTTAATGGCACATGCCAGTTTTAGGGTCCCAAATACCGTAATTTTCAGTCGTCCTCAGGGCACGAGCCTGGAAACGTTTTTTCGCTAAATTCTATTACATCCTAGTTGCAAACTACCAACTGGACCCAACTAGCATGAATTTTCGACCCCAAGTCTTTCGTGGCACCTGTGGTACACTGGTCACGGGTTCCACGGATAGGGCTCAAAATAAGCCAAAAACAGGCTTTATTGGCTTATAACTCGCGATAGAAAACTCGGATCGTCGAAAACTCACTTCCATCGTGTAGAGCGTGTCCGAATTGACCTAGAAACATGTTCAAATTACCGAAAGGTTTTTTTAATAGAACCCATTTAATGGCACATGCCAGTTTTAGGGTCCCAAATACCGTAATTTTCAGTCGTCCTCAGGGCACGAGCCTGGAAACGTTTTTTCGCTAAATTCTATTCTTCCTAGTTGCAAACCACCAACTGGACCCAACTAGCATGAATTTTCGACCCCAAGTCTTTCGTGGCACCTGTGGTACACTGGTCACGGGTTCCACGGATAGGGCTCAAAATAAGCCAAAAAACAGGCTTTATTGGCTTATAA
The DNA here is from genome assembly GCA_964036265.1 of Daptonema setosum. Lineage (NCBI taxonomy): Eukaryota > Metazoa > Nematoda > Chromadorea > Monhysterida > Xyalidae > Daptonema > Daptonema setosum. Next base: position 70,183 of record CAXIWR010000014.1, read on the forward strand.
CTCGCGATAGAAAACTCGGATCGTCGAAAACTCACTTCCATCGTGTAGAGCGTGTCCGAATTGACCTAGAAACATGTTCTAATTACCGAAAAGTTTTTTTAATGGAACCCATTTAATGGCACATGCCAGTTTTAGGGTCCCAAATACCGTAATTTTCAGTCGTCCTCAGGGCACGAGCCTGGAAACGTTTTTTCGCTAAATTCTATTACATCCTAGTTGCAAACCACCAACTGGACCCAACTAGCATGAATTTTCGACCCCAAGTCTTTCGTGGCACCTGTGGTACACTGGTCACGGGTTCCACGGATAGGGCTCAAAATAAGCCAAAAACAGGCTTTATTGGCTTATAACTCGCGATAGAAAACTCGGATCGTCGAAAACTCACTTCCATCGTGTAGAGCGTGTCCGAATTGACCTAGAAACATGTTCAAATTACCGAAAGGTTTTTTTAATGGAACCCATTTAATGGCACATGCCAGTTTTAGGGTCCCAAATACCGTAATTTTCAGTCGTCCTCAGGGCACGAGCCTGGAAACGTTTTTTCGCTAAATTCTATTACATCCTAGTTGCAAACCACCAACTGGACCCAACTAGCATGAATTTTCGACCCCAAGTCTTTCGTGGCACCTGTGGTACACTGGTCACGGGTTCCACGGATAGGGCTCAAAATAAGCCAAAAACAGGCTTTATTGGATTATAACTCGCGATAGGAAACTCGGATCGTCGAAAACTCACTTCCATCGTGTAGAGCGTGTCCGAATTGACCTAGAAACATGTTCAAATTACCGAAAAGTTTTTTTAATGGAACCCATTTAATGGCACATGCCAGTTTTAGGGTCCCAAATACCGTAATTTTCAGTCGTCCTCAGGGCACGAGCCTGGAAATGTTTTTTCGCTAAATTCTATTACATCCTAGTTGCAAACCACCAACTGGACCCAACTAGCATGAATTTTCGACCCCAAGTCTTTCGTGGCACCTGTGGTACACTGGTCACGGGTTCCACGGATAGGGCTCAAAATAAGCCAAAAAACAGGCTTTATTGGATTATAACTCGCGATAGGAAACTCGGATCGTCGAAAACTCACTTCCATCGTGTAGAGCGTGTCCGAATTGACCTAGAAACATGTTCAAATTACCGAAAAGTTTTTTTAATGGAACCCATTTAATGGCACATGCCAGTTTTAGGGTCCCAAATACCGTAATTTTCAGTCGTCCTCAGGGCACGAGCCTGAAAACGTTTTTTCGCTAAATTCTATTACATCCTAGTTGCAAACCACCAACTGGACCCAACTAGCATGAATTTTCGACCCCAAGTCTTTCGTGGCACCTGTGGTACACTGGTCACGGGTTCCACGGATAGGGCTCAAAATAAGCCAAAAAACCGACTTTATTGGCTTATAACTCGCGATAGGAAACTCGGATCGTCGAAAACTCACTTCCATCGTGTAAAGCGTGTCCGAATTGACCTAGAAACATGTTCAAATTACCGAAAAGTTTTTTTAATGGAACCCATTTAATGGCACATGCCAGTTTTAGGGTCCCAAATACCGTAATTTTCAGTCGTCCTCAGGGCACGAGCCTGGAAACGTTTTTTCGCTAAATTCTATTACATCCTAGTTGCAAACCACCAACTGGACCCAACTAGCATGAATTTTCGACCCCAAGTCTTTCGTGGCACCTGTGGTACACTGGTCACGGGTTCCACGGAAAGGGCTCAAAATTAGCCAAAAACAGGCTTTATTGGCTTATAACTCGCGATAGGAAACTCGGATCGTCGAAAACTCACTTCCATCGTGTAGAGCGTGTCCGAATTGACCTAGAAACATGTTCAAATTACCGAAAAGTTTTTTTAATGGAACCCATTTAATGGCACATGCCAGTTTTAGGGTCCCAAATACCGTGATTTTCAGTCGTCCTCAGGGCACGAGCCTGGAAACGTTTTTTCGTTAAATTCTATTACATCATAGTTGCAAACCACCAACTGGACCCAACTAGCATGAATTTTCGACCCCAAGTCTTTCGTGGCACCTTTGGTACACTGGTCACGGGTTCCACGGAAAGGGCTCAAAATTAGCCAAAAACAGGCTTTATTGGCTTATAACTCGCGATAGGAAACTCGGATCGTCGAAAACTCACTTCCATCGTGTAGAGCGTGTCCGAATTGACCTAGAAACATGTTCAAATTACCGAAAAGTTTTTTTAATGGAACCCATTTAATGGCACATGCCAGTTTTAGGGTCCCAAATACCGTAATTTTCAGTCGTCCTCAGGGCACGAGCCTGGAAACGTTTTTTCGCTAAATTCTATTACATCCTAGTTGCAAACCACCAACTGGACCCAACTAGCATGAATTTTCGACCCCAAGTCTTTCGTGGCACCTGTGGTACACTGGTCACGGGTTCCACGGAAAGGGCTCAAAATTAGCCAAAAACAGGCTTTATTGGCTTATAACTCGCGATAGGAAACTCGGATCGTCGAAAACTCACTTCCATCGTGTAGAGCGTGTCCGAATTGACCTAGAAACATGTTCAAATTACCGAAAAGTTTTTTTAATGGAACCCATTTAATGGCACATGCCAGTTTTAGGGTCCCAAATACCGTGATTTTCAGTCGTCCTCAGGGCACGAGCCTGGAAACGTTTTTTCGTTAAATTCTATTACATCATAGTTGCAAACCACCAACTGGACCCAACTAGCATGAATTTTCGACCCCAAGTCTTTCGTGGCACCTTTGGTACACTGGTCACGGGTTCCACGGAAAGGGCTCAAAATTAGCCAAAAACAGGCTTTATTGGCTTATAACTCGCGATAGGAAACTCGGATCGTCGAAAACTCACTTCCATCGTGTAGAGCGTGTCCGAATTGACCTAGAAACATGTTCAAATTACCGAAAAGTTTTTTTAATGGAACCCATTTAATGGCACATGCCAGTTTTAGGGTCCCAAATACCGTAATTTTCAGTCGTCCTCAGGGCACGAGCCTGGAAACGTTTTTTCGCTAAATTCTATTACATCCTAGTTGCAAACCACCAACTGGACCCAACTAGCATGAATTTTCGACCCCAAGTCTTTCGTGGCACCTGTGGTACACTGGTCACGGGTTCCACGGAAAGGGCTCAAAATTAGCCAAAAACAGGCTTTATTGGCTTATAACTCGCGATAGGAAACTCGGATCGTCGAAAACTCACTTCCATCGTGTAGAGCGTGTCCGAATTGACCTAGAAACATGTTCAAATTACCGAAAAGTTTTTTTAATGGAACCCATTTAATGGCACATGCCAGTTTTAGGGTCCCAAATACCGTAATTTTCAGTCGTCCTCAGGGCACGAGCCTGGAAACTTTTTTTCGCTAAATTCTATTACATCCTAGTTGCAAACCACCAACTGGACCCAACTAGCATGAATTTTCGACCCCAAGTCTTTCGTGGCACCTGTGGTACACTGGTCACGGGTTCCACGGAAAGGGCTCAAAATTGCCAAAAACAGGCTTTATTGGCTTATAACTCGCGATAGGAAACTCGGATCGTCGAAAACTCACTTCCATCGTGTAGAGCGTGTCCGAATTGACCTAGAAACATGTTCAAATTACCGAAAAGTTTTTTTAATGGAACCCATTTAATGGCACATGCCAGTTTTAGGGTCCCAAATACCGTAATTTTCAGTCGTCCTCAGGGCACGAGCCTGGAAACGTTTTTTCGCTAAATTCTATTACATCCTAGTTGCAAACTACCAACTGGACCCAACTAGCATGAATTTTCGACCCCAAGTCTTTCGTGGCACCTGTGGTACACTGGTCACGGGTTCCACGGATAGGGCTCAAAATAAGCCAAAAACAGGCTTTATTGGCTTATAACTCGCGATAGAAAACTCGGATCGTCGAAAACTCACTTCCATCGTGTAGAGCGTGTCCGAATTGACCTAGAAACATGTTCAAATTACCGAAAGGTTTTTTTAATAGAACCCATTTAATGGCACATGCCAGTTTTAGGGTCCCAAATACCGTAATTTTCAGTCGTCCTCAGGGCACGAGCCTGGAAACGTTTTTTCGCTAAATTCTATTCTTCCTAGTTGCAAACCACCAACTGGCACCTGTGGTACACTGGTCACGGGTTCCACGGATAGGGCTCAAAATAAGCCAAAAAACAGGCTTTATTGGCTTATAACTCGCGATAGAAAACTCGGATCGTCGAAAACTCACTTCCATCGTGTAGAGCGTGTCCGAATTAACCTAGAAACATGTTCAAATTACCGAAAAGTTTTTTTAATGGAACCCATTTAATGGCACATGCCAGTTTTAGGGTCCCAAATACCGTAATTTTCAGTCGTCCTCAGGGCACGAGCCTGGAAACGTTTTTTCGCTAAATTCTATTACATCCTAGTTGCAAACCACCAACTGGACCCAACTAGCATGAATTTTCGACCCCAAGTCTTTCGTGGCACCTGTGGTACACTGGTCACGGGTTCCACGGAAAGGGCTCAAAATTAGCCAAAAACAGGCTTTATTGGCTTATAACTCGCGATAGGAAACTCGGATCGTCGAAAACTCACTTCCATCGTGTAGAGCGTGTCCGAATTGACCTAGAAACATGTTCAAATTACCGAAAAGTTTTTTTAATGGAACCCATTTAATGGCACATGCCAGTTTTAGGGTCCCAAATACCGTAATTTTCAGTCGTCCTCAGGGCACGAGCCTGGAAACGTTTTTTCGCTAAATTCTATTACATCCTAGTTGCAAACCACCAACTGGACCCAACTAGCATGAATTTTCGACCCCAAGTCTTTCGTGGCACCTGTGGTACACTGGTCACGGGTTCCACGGAAAGGGCTCAAAATTGCCAAAAACAGGCTTTATTGGCTTATAACTCGCGATAGGAAACTCGGATCGTCGAAAACTCACTTCCATCGTGTAGAGCGTGTCCGAATTGACCTAGAAACATGTTCAAATTACCGAAAAGTTTTTTTAATGGAACCCATTTAATGGCACATGCCAGTTTTAGGGTCCCAAATACCGTAATTTTCAGTCGTCCTCAGGGCACGAGCCTGGAAACGTTTTTTCGCTAAATTCTATTACATCCTAGTTGCAAACTACCAACTGGACCCAACTAGCATGAATTTTCGACCCCAAGTCTTTCGTGGCACCTGTGGTACACTGGTCACGGGTTCCACGGATAGGGCTCAAAATAAGCCAAAAACAGGCTTTATTGGCTTATAACTCGCGATAGAAAACTCGGATCGTCGAAAACTCACTTCCATCGTGTAGAGCGTGTCCGAATTGACCTAGAAACATGTTCAAATTACCGAAAGGTTTTTTTAATAGAACCCATTTAATGGCACATGCCAGTTTTAGGGTCCCAAATACCGTAATTTTCAGTCGTCCTCAGGGCACGAGCCTGGAAACGTTTTTTCGCTAAATTCTATTCTTCCTAGTTGCAAACCACCAACTGGACCCAACTAGCATGAATTTTCGACCCCAAGTCTTTCGTGGCACCTGTGGTACACTGGTCACGGGTTCCACGGATAGGGCTCAAAATAAGCCAAAAAACAGGCTTTATTGGCTTATAACTCGCGATAGAAAACTCGGATCGTCGAAAACTCACTTCCATCGTGTAGAGCGTGTCCGAATTGACCTAGAAACATGTTCAAATTACCGAAAAGTTTTTTTAATGGAACCCATTTAATGGCACATGCCAGTTTTAGGGTCCCAAATACCGTAATTTTCAGTCGTCCTCAGGGCACGAGCCTGGAAACGTTTTTTCGCTAAATTCTATTACATCCTAGTTGCAAACCACCAACTGGACCCAACTAGCATGAATTTTCGACCCCAAGTCTTTCGTGGCACCTGTGGTACACTGGTCACGGGTTCCACGGATAGGGCTCAAAATAAGCCAAAAACAGGCTTTATTGGCTTATAACTCGCGATAGAAAACTCGGATCGTCGAAAACTCACTTCCATCGTGTAGAGCGTGTCCGAATTGACCTAGAAACATGTTCAAATTACCGAAAGGTTTTTTTAATGGAACCCATTTAATGGCACATGCCAGTTTTAGGGTCCCAAATACCGTAATTTTCAGTCGTCCTCAGGGCACGAGCCTGGAAACGTTTTTTCGCTAAATTCTATTACATCCTAGTTGCAAACCACCAACTGGACCCAACTAGCATGAATTTTCGACCCCAAGTCTTTCGTGGCACCTGTGGTACACTGGTCACGGGTTCCACGGATAGGGCTCAAAATAAGCCAAAAACAGGCTTTATTGGATTATAACTCGCGATAGGAAACTCGGATCGTCGAAAACTCACTTCCATCGTGTAGAGCGTGTCCGAATTGACCTAGAAACATGTTCAAATTACCGAAAAGTTTTTTTAATGGAACCCATTTAATGGCACATGCCAGTTTTAGGGTCCCAAATACCGTAATTTTCAGTCGTCCTCAGGGCACGAGCCTGGAAATGTTTTTTCGCTAAATTCTATTACATCCTAGTTGCAAACCACCAACTGGACCCAACTAGCATGAATTTTCGACCCCAAGTCTTTCGTGGCACCTGTGGTACACTGGTCACGGGTTCCACGGATAGGGCTCAAAATAAGCCAAAAAACAGGCTTTATTGGATTATAACTCGCGATAGGAAACTCGGATCGTCGAAAACTCACTTCCATCGTGTAGAGCGTGTCCGAATTGACCTAGAAACATGTTCAAATTACCGAAAAGTTTTTTTAATGGAACCCATTTAATGGCACATGCCAGTTTTAGGGTCCCAAATACCGTAATTTTCAGTCGTCCTCAGGGCACGAGCCTGAAAACGTTTTTTCGCTAAATTCTATTACATCCTAGTTGCAAACCACCAACTGGACCCAACTAGCATGAATTTTCGACCCCAAGTCTTTCGTGGCACCTGTGGTACACTGGTCACGGGTTCCACGGATAGGGCTCAAAATAAGCCAAAAAACCGACTTTATTGGCTTATAACTCGCGATAGGAAACTCGGATCGTCGAAAACTCACTTCCATCGTGTAAAGCGTGTCCGAATTGACCTAGAAACATGTTCAAATTACCGAAAAGTTTTTTTAATGGAACCCATTTAATGGCACATGCCAGTTTTAGGGTCCCAAATACCGTAATTTTCAGTCGTCCTCAGGGCACGAGCCTGGAAACGTTTTTTCGCTAAATTCTATTACATCCTAGTTGCAAACCACCAACTGGACCCAACTAGCATGAATTTTCGACCCCAAGTCTTTCGTGGCACCTGTGGTACACTGGTCACGGGTTCCACGGAAAGGGCTCAAAATTAGCCAAAAACAGGCTTTATTGGCTTATAACTCGCGATAGGAAACTCGGATCGTCGAAAACTCACTTCCATCGTGTAGAGCGTGTCCGAATTGACCTAGAAACATGTTCAAATTACCGAAAAGTTTTTTTAATGGAACCCATTTAATGGCACATGCCAGTTTTAGGGTCCCAAATACCGTGATTTTCAGTCGTCCTCAGGGCACGAGCCTGGAAACGTTTTTTCGTTAAATTCTATTACATCATAGTTGCAAACCACCAACTGGACCCAACTAGCATGAATTTTCGACCCCAAGTCTTTCGTGGCACCTTTGGTACACTGGTCACGGGTTCCACGGAAAGGGCTCAAAATTAGCCAAAAACAGGCTTTATTGGCTTATAACTCGCGATAGGAAACTCGGATCGTCGAAAACTCACTTCCATCGTGTAGAGCGTGTCCGAATTGACCTAGAAACATGTTCAAATTACCGAAAAGTTTTTTTAATGGAACCCATTTAATGGCACATGCCAGTTTTAGGGTCCCAAATACCGTAATTTTCAGTCGTCCTCAGGGCACGAGCCTGGAAACGTTTTTTCGCTAAATTCTATTACATCCTAGTTGCAAACCACCAACTGGACCCAACTAGCATGAATTTTCGACCCCAAGTCTTTCGTGGCACCTGTGGTACACTGGTCACGGGTTCCACGGAAAGGGCTCAAAATTAGCCAAAAACAGGCTTTATTGGCTTATAACTCGCGATAGGAAACTCGGATCGTCGAAAACTCACTTCCATCGTGTAGAGCGTGTCCGAATTGACCTAGAAACATGTTCAAATTACCGAAAAGTTTTTTTAATGGAACCCATTTAATGGCACATGCCAGTTTTAGGGTCCCAAATACCGTGATTTTCAGTCGTCCTCAGGGCACGAGCCTGGAAACGTTTTTTCGTTAAATTCTATTACATCATAGTTGCAAACCACCAACTGGACCCAACTAGCATGAATTTTCGACCCCAAGTCTTTCGTGGCACCTTTGGTACACTGGTCACGGGTTCCACGGAAAGGGCTCAAAATTAGCCAAAAACAGGCTTTATTGGCTTATAACTCGCGATAGGAAACTCGGATCGTCGAAAACTCACTTCCATCGTGTAGAGCGTGTCCGAATTGACCTAGAAACATGTTCAAATTACCGAAAAGTTTTTTTAATGGAACCCATTTAATGGCACATGCCAGTTTTAGGGTCCCAAATACCGTAATTTTCAGTCGTCCTCAGGGCACGAGCCTGGAAACGTTTTTTCGCTAAATTCTATTACATCCTAGTTGCAAACCACCAACTGGACCCAACTAGCATGAATTTTCGACCCCAAGTCTTTCGTGGCACCTGTGGTACACTGGTCACGGGTTCCACGGAAAGGGCTCAAAATTAGCCAAAAACAGGCTTTATTGGCTTATAACTCGCGATAGGAAACTCGGATCGTCGAAAACTCACTTCCATCGTGTAGAGCGTGTCCGAATTGACCTAGAAACATGTTCAAATTACCGAAAAGTTTTTTTAATGGAACCCATTTAATGGCACATGCCAGTTTTAGGGTCCCAAATACCGTAATTTTCAGTCGTCCTCAGGGCACGAGCCTGGAAACTTTTTTTCGCTAAATTCTATTACATCCTAGTTGCAAACCACCAACTGGACCCAACTAGCATGAATTTTCGACCCCAAGTCTTTCGTGGCACCTGTGGTACACTGGTCACGGGTTCCACGGAAAGGGCTCAAAATTGCCAAAAACAGGCTTTATTGGCTTATAACTCGCGATAGGAAACTCGGATCGTCGAAAACTCACTTCCATCGTGTAGAGCGTGTCCGAATTGACCTAGAAACATGTTCAAATTACCGAAAAGTTTTTTTAATGGAACCCATTTAATGGCACATGCCAGTTTTAGGGTCCCAAATACCGTAATTTTCAGTCGTCCTCAGGGCACGAGCCTGGAAACGTTTTTTCGCTAAATTCTATTACATCCTAGTTGCAAACTACCAACTGGACCCAACTAGCATGAATTTTCGACCCCAAGTCTTTCGTGGCACCTGTGGTACACTGGTCACGGGTTCCACGGATAGGGCTCAAAATAAGCCAAAAACAGGCTTTATTGGCTTATAACTCGCGATAGAAAACTCGGATCGTCGAAAACTCACTTCCATCGTGTAGAGCGTGTCCGAATTGACCTAGAAACATGTTCAAATTACCGAAAGGTTTTTTTAATAGAACCCATTTAATGGCACATGCCAGTTTTAGGGTCCCAAATACCGTAATTTTCAGTCGTCCTCAGGGCACGAGCCTGGAAACGTTTTTTCGCTAAATTCTATTCTTCCTAGTTGCAAACCACCAACTGGCACCTGTGGTACACTGGTCACGGGTTCCACGGATAGGGCTCAAAATAAGCCAAAAAACAGGCTTTATTGGCTTATAACTCGCGATAGAAAACTCGGATCGTCGAAAACTCACTTCCATCGTGTAGAGCGTGTCCGAATTAACCTAGAAACATGTTCAAATTACCGAAAAGTTTTTTTAATGGAACCCATTTAATGGCACATGCCAGTTTTAGGGTCCCAAATACCGTAATTTTCAGTCGTCCTCAGGGCACGAGCCTGGAAACGTTTTTTCGCTAAATTCTATTACATCCTAGTTGCAAACCACCAACTGGACCCAACTAGCATGAATTTTCGACCCCAAGTCTTTCGTGGCACCTGTGGTACACTGGTCACGGGTTCCACGGATAGGGCTCAAAATAAGCCAAAAACAGGCTTTATTGGCTTATAACTCGCGATAGAAAACTCGGATCGTCGAAAACTCACTTCCATCGTGTAGAGCGTGTCCGAATTGACCTAGAAACATGTTCAAATTACCGAAAGGTTTTTTTAATGGAACCCATTTAATGGCACATGCCAGTTTTAGGGTCCCAAATACCGTAATTTTCAGTCGTCCTCAGGGCACGAGCCTGGAAACGTTTTTTCGCTAAATTCTATTACATCCTAGTTGCAAACCACCAACTGGACCCAACTAGCATGAATTTTCGACCCCAAGTCTTTCGTGGCACCTGTGGTACACTGGTCACGGGTTCCACGGATAGGGCTCAAAATAAGCCAAAAAACAGGCTTTATTGGATTATAACTCGCGATAGGAAACTCGGATCGTCGAAAACTCACTTCCATCGTGTAGAGCGTGTCCGAATTGACCTAGAAACATGTTCAAATTACCGAAAAGTTTTTTTAATGGAACCCATTTAATGGCACATGCCAGTTTTAGGGTCCCAAATACCGTAATTTTCAGTCGTCCTCAGGGCACGAGCCTGGAAACGTTTTTTCGCTAAATTCTATTACATCCTAGTTGCAAACCACCAACTGGACCCAACTAGCATGAATTTTCGACCCCAAGTCTTTCGTGGCACCTGTGGTACACTGGTCACTGGTTCCACGGAAAGGGCTCAAAATTAGCCAAAAACAGGCTTTATTGGCTTATAACTCGCGATAGGAAACTCGGATCGTCGAAAACTCACTTCCATCGTGTAGAGCGTGTCCGAATTGACCTAGAAACATGTTCAAATTACCGAAAAGTTTTTTTAATGGAACCCATTTAATGGCACATGCCAGTTTTAGGGTCCCAAATACCGTGATTTTCAGTCGTCCTCAGGGCACGAGCCTGGAAACGTTTTTTCGTTAAATTCTATTATATCATAGTTGCAAACCACCAACTGGACCCAACTAGCATGAATTTTCGACCCCAAGTCTTTCGTGGCACCTTTGGTACACTGGTCACGGGTTCCACGGAAAGGGCTCAAAATTAGCCAAAAACAGGCTTTATTGGCTTATAACTCGCGATAGGAAACTCGGATCGTCGAAAACTCACTTCCATCGTGTAGAGCGTGTCCGAATTGACCTAGTAACATGTTCAAATTACCGAAAGGTTTTTTTAATGGAACCCATTTAATGGCACATGCCAGTTTTAGGGTCCCAAATACCGTAATTTTCAGTCGTCCTCAGGGCACGAGCCTGGAAACGTTTTTTCGCTAAATTCTATTACATCCTAGTTGCAAACCACCAACTGGACCCAACTAGCATGAATTTTCGACCCCAAGTCTTCCGTGGCACCTGTGGTACACTGGTCACGGGTTCCACGGATAGGGCTCAAAATAAGCCAAAAACAGGCTTTATTGGCTTATAACTCGCGATAGGAAACTCGGATCGTCGAAAACTCACTTCCATCGTGTAGAGCGTGTCCGAATTGACCTAGAAACATGTTCAAATTACCGAAAAGTTTTTTTAATGGAACCCATTTAATGGCACATGCCAGTTTTAGGGTCCCAAATACCGTAATTTTCAGTCGTCCTCAGGGCACGAGCCTGGAAACGTTTTTTTCGTTAAATTCTATTACATCCTAGTTGCAAACCACCAACTGGACCCAACTAGCATGAATTTTCGACCCCAAGTCTTTCGTGGCACCTGTGGTACACTGGTCATGGGTTCCACGGAAAGGGCTCAAAATTAGCCAAAAACAGGCTTTATTGGCTTATAACTCGCGATAGAAAACTCGGATCGTCGAAAACTCACTTCCATCGTGTAGAGCGTGTCCGAATTGACCTAGAAACATAATCAAATTACCGAAAAGTTTTTTTAATGGAACCCATTTAATGGCACATGCCAGTTTTCGGGTCCCAAATACCGTAATTTTCAGTCGTCCTCAGGGCACGAGCCTGGAAACGTTTTTTCGTTAAATTCTATTACATCCTAGTTGCAAACCACCAACTGGACCCAACTAGCATGAATTTTCGACCCCAAGTCTTTCGTGGCACCTGTGGTACACTGGTCACGGGTTCCACGGAAAGGGCTCAAAATTAGCCAAAAACAGGCTTTATTGGCTTATAACTCGCGATAGAAAACTCGGATCGTCGAAAACTCACTTCCATCGTGTAGAGCGTGTCCGAATTAACCTAGAAACATGTTCAAATTACCGAAAAGTTTTTTTAATGGAACCCATTTAATGGCACATGCCAGTTTTAGGGTCCCAAATACCGTAATTTTCAGTCGTCCTCAGGGCACGAGCCTGGAAACGTTTTTTCGCTAAATTCTATTACATCCTAGTTGCAAACCACCAACTGGACCCAACTAGCATGAATTTTCGACCCCAAGTCTTTCGTGGCACCTGTGGTACACTGGTCACGGGTTCCACGGATAGGGCTCAAAATAAGCCAAAAACAGGCTTTATTGGCTTATAACTCGCGATAGAAAACTCGGATCGTCGAAAACTCACTTCCATCGTGTAGAGCGTGTCCGAATTGACCTAGAAACATGTTCAAATTACCGAAAGGTTTTTTTAATGGAACCCATTTAATGGCACATGCCAGTTTTAGGGTCCCAAATACCGTAATTTTCAGTCGTCCTCAGGGCACGAGCCTGGAAACGTTTTTTCGCTAAATTCTATTACATCCTAGTTGCAAACCACCAACTGGACCCAACTAGCATGAATTTTCGACCCCAAGTCTTTCGTGGCACCTGTGGTACACTGGTCACGGGTTCCACGGATAGGGCTCAAAATAAGCCAAAAAACAGGCTTTATTGGATTATAACTCGCGATAGGAAACTCGGATCGTCGAAAACTCACTTCCATCGTGTAGAGCGTGTCCGAATTGACCTAGAAACATGTTCAAATTACCGAAAAGTTTTTTTAATGGAACCCATTTAATGGCACATGCCAGTTTTAGGGTCCCAAATACCGTAATTTTCAGTCGTCCTCAGGGCACGAGCCTGGAAACGTTTTTTCGCTAAATTCTATTACATCCTAGTTGCAAACCACCAACTGGACCCAACTAGCATGAATTTTCGACCCCAAGTCTTTCGTGGCACCTGTGGTACACTGGTCACGGGTTCCACGGAAAGGGCTCAAAATTAGCCAAAAACAGGCTTTATTGGCTTATAACTCGCGATAGGAAACTCGGATCGTCGAAAACTCACTTCCATCGTGTAGAGCGTGTCCGAATTGACCTAGAAACATGTTCAAATTACCGAAAAGTTTTTTTAATGGAACCCATTTAATGGCACATGCCAGTTTTAGGGTCCCAAATACCGTGATTTTCAGTCGTCCTCAGGGCACGAGCCTGGAAACGTTTTTTCGTTAAATTCTATTACATCCTAGTTGCAAACCACCAACTGGACCCAACTAGCATGAATTTTCGACCCCAAGTCTTTCGTGGCACCTGTGGTACACTGGTCATGGGTTCCACGGAAAGGGCTCAAAATTAGCCAAAAACAGGCTTTATTGGCTTATAACTCGCGATAGAAAACTCGGATCGTCGAAAACTCACTTCCATCGTGTAGAGCGTGTCCGAATTGACCTAGAAACATGTTCAAATTACCGAAAAGTTTTTTTAATGGAACCCATTTAATGGCACATGCCAGTTTTAGGGTCCCAAATACCGTAATTTTCAGTCGTCCTCAGGGCACGAGCCTGGAAACGTTTTTTCACTAAATTCTATTACATCCTAGTTGCAAACCACCAACTGGACCCAACTAGCATGAATTTTCGACCCCAAGTCTTTCGTGGCACCTGTGGTACACTGGTCACGGGTTCCACGGAAAGGGCTCAAAATTAGCCAAAAACAGGCTTTATTGGCTTATAACTCGCGATAGGAAACTCGGATCGTCGAAAACTCACTTCCATCGTGTAGAGCGTGTCCGAATTGACCTAGAAACATGTTCAAATTACCGAAAGGTTTTTTTAATGGAACCCATTTAATGGCACATGCCAGTTTTAGGGTCCCAAATACCGTAATTTTCAGTCGTCCTCAGGGCACGAGCCTGGAAACGTTTTTTCGTTAAATTCTATTACATCCTAGTTGCAAACCACCAACTGGACCCAACTAGCATGAATTTTCGACCCCAAGTCTTTCGTGGCACCTGTGGTACACTGGTCACGGGTTCCACGGAAAGGGCTCAAAATTAGCCAAAAACAGGCTTTATTGGCTTATAACTCGCGATAGAAAACTCGGATCGTCGAAAACTCACTTCCATCGTGTAGAGCGTGTCTGAATTGACCTAGAAACATGTTCAAATTACCGAAAAGTTTTTTTATGGAACCCATTTAATGGCACATGCCAGTTTTAGGGTCCCAAATACCGTAATTTTCAGTCGTCCTCAGGGCACGAGCCTGGAAACGTTTTTTCGCTAAATTCTATTACATCCTAGTTGCAAACCACCAACTGGACCCAACTAGCATGAATTTTCGACCCCAAGTCTTTCGTGGCACCTGTGGTACACTGGTCACGGGTTCCACGGATAGGGCTCAAAATAAGCCAAAAAACAGGCTTTATTGGATTATAACTCGCGATAGGAAACTCGGATCGTCGAAAACTCACTTCCATCGTGTAGAGCGTGTCCGAATTGACCTAGAAACATGTTCAAATTACCGAAAAGTTTTTTTAATGGAACCCATTTAATGGCACATGCCAGTTTTAGGGTCCCAAATACCGTAATTTTCAGTCGTCCTCAGGGCACGAGCCTGGAAACGTTTTTTCGCTAAATTCTATTACATCCTAGTTGCAAACCACCAACTGGACCCAACTAGCATGAATTTTCGACCCCAAGTCTTTCGTGGCACCTGTGGTACACTGGTCACGGGTTCCACGGATAGGGCTCAAAATAAGCCAAAAAACAGGCTTTATTGGATTATAACTCGCGATAGGAAACTCGGATCGTCGAAAACTCACTTCCATCGTGTAGAGCGTGTCCGAATTGACCTAGAAACATGTTCAAATTACCGAAAAGTTTTTTTAATGGAACCCATTTAATGGCACATGCCAGTTTTAGGGTCCCAAATACCGTAATTTTCAGTCGTCCTCAGGGCACGAGCCTGGAAACGTTTTTTTCGTTAAATTCTATTACATCCTAGTTGCAAACCACCAACTGGACCCAACTAGCATGAATTTTCGACCCCAAGTCTTTCGTGGCACCTGTGGTACACTGGTCATGGGTTCCACGGAAAGGGCTCAAAATTAGCCAAAAACAGGCTTTATTGGCTTATAACTCGCGATAGAAAACTCGGATCGTCGAAAACTCACTTCCATCGTGTAGAGCGTGTCCGAATTGACCTAGAAACATAATCAAATTACCGAAAAGTTTTTTTAATGGAACCCATTTAATGGCACATGCCAGTTTTCGGGTCCCAAATACCGTAATTTTCAGTCGTCCTCAGGGCACGAGCCTGGAAACGTTTTTTCGTTAAATTCTATTACATCCTAGTTGCAAACCACCAACTGGACCCAACTAGCATGAATTTTCGACCCCAAGTCTTTCGTGGCACCTGTGGTACACTGGTCACGGGTTCCACGGAAAGGGCTCAAAATTAGCCAAAAACAGGCTTTATTGGCTTATAACTCGCGATAGAAAACTCGGATCGTCGAAAACTCACTTCCATCGTGTAGAGCGTGTCCGAATTAACCTAGAAACATGTTCAAATTACCGAAAAGTTTTTTTAATGGAACCCATTTAATGGCACATGCCAGTTTTAGGGTCCCAAATACCGTAATTTTCAGTCGTCCTCAGGGCACGAGCCTGGAAACGTTTTTTCGCTAAATTCTATTACATCCTAGTTGCAAACCACCAACTGGACCCAAATAGCATGAATTTTCGACCCCAAGTCTTTCGTGGCACCTGTGGTACACTGGTCACGGGTTCCACGGATAGGGCTCAAAATAAGCCAAAAACAGGCTTTATTGGCTTATAACTCGCGATAGAAAACTCGGATCGTCGAAAACTCACTTCCATCGTGTAGAGCGTGTCCGAATTGACCTAGAAACATGTTCAAATTACCGAAAGGTTTTTTTAATGGAACCCATTTAATGGCACATGCCAGTTTTAGGGTCCCAAATACCGTAATTTTCAGTCGTCCTCAGGGCACGAGCCTGGAAACGTTTTTTCGCTAAATTCTATTACATCCTAGTTGCAAACCACCAACTGGACCCAACTAGCATGAATTTTCGACCCCAAGTCTTTCGTGGCACCTGTGGTACACTGGTCACGGGTTCCACGGATAGGGCTCAAAATAAGCCAAAAAACAGGCTTTATTGGATTATAACTCGCGATAGGAAACTCGGATCGTCGAAAACTCACTTCCATCGTGTAGAGCGTGTCCGAATTGACCTAGAAACATGTTCAAATTACCGAAAAGTTTTTTTAATGGAACCCATTTAATGGCACATGCCAGTTTTAGGGTCCCAAATACCGTAATTTTCAGTCGTCCTCAGGGCACGAGCCTGGAAACGTTTTTTCGCTAAATTCTATTACATCCTAGTTGCAAACCACCAACTGGACCCAACTAGCATGAATTTTCGACCCCAAGTCTTTCGTGGCACCTGTGGTACACTGGTCACGGGTTCCACGGAAAGGGCTCAAAATTAGCCAAAAACAGGCTTTATTGGCTTATAACTCGCGATAGAAAACTCGGATCGTTGAAAACTCACTTCCATCGTGTAGAGCGTGTCCGAATTGACCTAGAAACATGTTCAAATTACCGAAAAGTTTTTTTAATGGAACCCATTTAATGGCACATGCCAGTTTTAGGGTCCCAAATACCGTGA
Source organism: Daptonema setosum (assembly GCA_964036265.1). Lineage (NCBI taxonomy): Eukaryota > Metazoa > Nematoda > Chromadorea > Monhysterida > Xyalidae > Daptonema > Daptonema setosum. The sequence continues at coordinate 87,062 of CAXIWR010000014.1, forward strand.
TTTTCAGTCGTCCTCAGGGCACGAGCCTGGAAACGTTTTTTCGTTAAATTCTATTATATCATAGTTGCAAACCACCAACTGGACCCAACTAGCATGAATTTTCGACCCCAAGTCTTTCGTGGCACCTTTGGTACACTGGTCACGGGTTCCACGGAAAGGGCTCAAAATTAGCCAAAAACAGGCTTTATTGGCTTATAACTCGCGATAGGAAACTCGGATCGTCGAAAACTCACTTCCATCGTGTAGAGCGTGTCCGAATTGACCTAGTAACATGTTCAAATTACCGAAAGGTTTTTTTAATGGAACCCATTTAATGGCACATGCCAGTTTTAGGGTCCCAAATACCGTAATTTTCAGTCGTCCTCAGGGCACGAGCCTGGAAACGTTTTTTCGCTAAATTCTATTACATCCTAGTTGCAAACCACCAACTGGACCCAACTAGCATGAATTTTCGACCCCAAGTCTTCCGTGGCACCTGTGGTACACTGGTCACGGGTTCCACGGATAGGGCTCAAAATAAGCCAAAAACAGGCTTTATTGGCTTATAACTCGCGATAGGAAACTCGGATCGTCGAAAACTCACTTCCATCGTGTAGAGCGTGTCCGAATTGACCTAGAAACATGTTCAAATTACCGAAAAGTTTTTTTAATGGAACCCATTTAATGGCACATGCCAGTTTTAGGGTCCCAAATACCGTAATTTTCAGTCGTCCTCAGGGCACGAGCCTGGAAACGTTTTTTTCGTTAAATTCTATTACATCCTAGTTGCAAACCACCAACTGGACCCAACTAGCATGAATTTTCGACCCCAAGTCTTTCGTGGCACCTGTGGTACACTGGTCATGGGTTCCACGGAAAGGGCTCAAAATTAGCCAAAAACAGGCTTTATTGGCTTATAACTCGCGATAGAAAACTCGGATCGTCGAAAACTCACTTCCATCGTGTAGAGCGTGTCCGAATTGACCTAGAAACATAATCAAATTACCGAAAAGTTTTTTTAATGGAACCCATTTAATGGCACATGCCAGTTTTCGGGTCCCAAATACCGTAATTTTCAGTCGTCCTCAGGGCACGAGCCTGGAAACGTTTTTTCGTTAAATTCTATTACATCCTAGTTGCAAACCACCAACTGGACCCAACTAGCATGAATTTTCGACCCCAAGTCTTTCGTGGCACCTGTGGTACACTGGTCACGGGTTCCACGGAAAGGGCTCAAAATTAGCCAAAAACAGGCTTTATTGGCTTATAACTCGCGATAGAAAACTCGGATGGTCGAAAACTCACTTCCATCGTGTAGAGCGTGTCCGAATTGACCTAGAAACATGTTCAAATTACCGAAAAGTTTTTTTAATGGAACCCATTTAATGGCACATGCCAGTTTTAGGGTCCCAAATACCGTAATTTTCAGTCGTCCTCAGGGCACGAGCCTGGAAACGTTTTTTCACTAAATTCTATTACATCCTAGTTGCAAACCACCAACTGGACCCAACTAGCATGAATTTTCGACCCCAAGTCTTTCGTGGCACCTGTGGTACACTGGTCACGGGTTCCACGGAAAGGGCTCAAAATTAGCCAAAAACAGGCTTTATTGGCTTATAACTCGCGATAGGAAACTCGGATCGTCGAAAACTCACTTCCATCGTGTAGAGCGTGTCCGAATTGACCTAGAAACATGTTCAAATTACCGAAAGGTTTTTTTAATGGAACCCATTTAATGGCACATGCCAGTTTTAGGGTCCCAAATACCGTAATTTTCAGTCGTCCTCAGGGCACGAGCCTGGAAACGTTTTTTCGTTAAATTCTATTACATCCTAGTTGCAAACCACCAACTGGACCCAACTAGCATGAATTTTCGACCCCAAGTCTTTCGTGGCACCTGTGGTACACTGGTCACGGGTTCCACGGAAAGGGCTCAAAATTAGCCAAAAACAGGCTTTATTGGCTTATAACTCGCGATAGAAAACTCGGATCGTCGAAAACTCACTTCCATCGTGTAGAGCGTGTCTGAATTGACCTAGAAACATGTTCAAATTACCGAAAAGTTTTTTTATGGAACCCATTTAATGGCACATGCCAGTTTTAGGGTCCCAAATACCGTAATTTTCAGTCGTCCTCAGGGCACGAGCCTGGAAACGTTTTTTCGCTAAATTCTATTACATCCTAGTTGCAAACCACCAACTGGACCCAACTAGCATGAATTTTCGACCCCAAGTCTTTCGTGGCACCTGTGGTACACTGGTCACGGGTTCCACGGATAGGGCTCAAAATAAGCCAAAAAACAGGCTTTATTGGATTATAACTCGCGATAGGAAACTCGGATCGTCGAAAACTCACTTCCATCGTGTAGAGCGTGTCCGAATTGACCTAGAAACATGTTCAAATTACCGAAAAGTTTTTTTAATGGAACCCATTTAATGGCACATGCCAGTTTTAGGGTCCCAAATACCGTAATTTTCAGTCGTCCTCAGGGCACGAGCCTGGAAACGTTTTTTCGCTAAATTCTATTACATCCTAGTTGCAAACCACCAACTGGACCCAACTAGCATGAATTTTCGACCCCAAGTCTTTCGTGGCACCTGTGGTACACTGGTCACGGGTTCCACGGATAGGGCTCAAAATAAGCCAAAAAACAGGCTTTATTGGATTATAACTCGCGATAGGAAACTCGGATCGTCGAAAACTCACTTCCATCGTGTAGAGCGTGTCCGAATTGACCTAGAAACATGTTCAAATTACCGAAAAGTTTTTTTAATGGAACCCATTTAATGGCACATGCCAGTTTTAGGGTCCCAAATACCGTAATTTTCAGTCGTCCTCAGGGCACGAGCCTGAAAACGTTTTTTCGCTAAATTCTATTACATCCTAGTTGCAAACCACCAACTGGACCCAACTAGCATGAATTTTCGACCCCAAGTCTTTCGTGGCACCTGTGGTACACTGGTCACGGGTTCCACGGATAGGGCTCAAAATAAGCCAAAAAACCGGCTTTATTGGCTTATAACTCGCGATAGGAAACTCGGATCGTCGAAAACTCACTTCCATCGTGTAGAGCGTGTCCGAATTGACCTAGAAACATGTTCAAATTACCGAAAAGTTTTTTTAATGGAACCCATTTAATGGCACATGCCAGTTTTAGGGTCCCAAATACCGTAATTTTCAGTCGTCCTCAGGGCACGAGCCTGGAAACGGTTTTTCGCTAAATTCTATTACATCCTAGTTGCAAACCACCAACTGGACCCAACTAGCATGAATTTTCGACCCCAAGTCTTTCGTGGCACCTGTGGTACACTGGTCACGGGTTCCACGGAAAGGGCTCAAAATTAGCCAAAAACAGGCTTTATTGGCTTATAACTCGCGATAGGAAACTCGGATCGTCGAAAACTCACTTCCATCGTGTAGAGCGTGTCCGATTTGACCTAGAAACATGTTCAAATTACCGAAAAGTTTTTTTAATGGAACCCATTTAATGGCACATGCCAGTTTTAGGGTCCCAAATACCGTGATTTTCAGTCGTCCTCAGGGCACGAGCCTGGAAACGTTTTTTCGTTAAATTCTATTACATCATAGTTGCAAACCACCAACTGGACCCAACTAGCATGAATTTTCGACCCCAAGTCTTTCGTGGCACCTTTGGTACACTGGTCACGGGTTCCACGGAAAGGGCTCAAAATTAGCCAAAAACAGGCTTTATTGGCTTATAACTCGCGATAGGAAACTCGGATCGTCGAAAACTCACTTCCATCGTGTAGAGCGTGTCCGAATTGACCTAGAAACATGTTCAAATTACCGAAAGGTTTTTTTAATGGAACCCATTTAATGGCACATGCCAGTTTTAGGGTCCCAAATACCGTAATTTTCAGTCGTCCTCAGGGCACGAGCCTGGAAACGTTTTTTCGCTAAATTCTATTACATCCTAGTTGCAAACCACCAACTGGACCCAACTAGCATGAATTTTCGACCCCAAGTCTTCCGTGGCACCTGTGGTACACTGGTCACGGGTTCCACGGATAGGGCTCAAAATAAGCCAAAAACAGGCTTTATTGGCTTATAACTCGCGATAGGAAACTCGGATCGTCGAAAACTCACTTCCATCGTGTAGAGCGTGTCCGAATTGACCTAGAAACATGTTCAAATTACCGAAAAGTTTTTTTAATGGAACCCATTTAATGGCACATGCCAGTTTTAGGGTCCCAAATACCGTAATTTTCAGTCGTCCTCAGGGCACGAGCCTGGAAACGTTTTTTTCGTTAAATTCTATTACATCCTAGTTGCAAACCACCAACTGGACCCAACTAGCATGAATTTTCGACCCCAAGTCTTTCGTGGCACCTGTGTTACACTGGTCACGGGTTCCACGGAAAGGGCTCAAAATTAGCCAAAAACAGGCTTTATTGGCTTATAACTCGCGATAGAAAACTCGGATCGTCGAAAACTCACTTCCATCGTGTAGAGCGTGTCCGAATTGACCTAGAAACATAATCAAATTACCGAAAAGTTTTTTTAATGGAACCCATTTAATGGCACATGCCAGTTTTCGGGTCCCAAATACCGTAATTTTCAGTCGTCCTCAGGGCACGAGCCTGGAAACGTTTTTTCGTTAAATTCTATTACATCCTAGTTGCAAACCACCAACTGGACCCAACTAGCATGAATTTTCGACCCCAAGTCTTTCGTGGCACCTGTGGTACACTGGTCACGGGTTCCACGGAAAGGGCTCAAAATTAGCCAAAAACAGGCTTTATTGGCTTATAACTCGCGATAGAAAACTCGGATCGTCGAAAACTCACTTCCATCGTGTAGAGCGTGTCCGAATTGACCTAGAAACATGTTCAAATTACCGAAAAGTTTTTTTAATGGAACCCATTTAATGGCACATGCCAGTTTTAGGGTCCCAAATACCGTAATTTTCAGTCGTCCTCAGGGCACGAGCCTGGAAACGTTTTTTCGCTAAATTCTATTACATCCTAGTTGCAAACCACCAACTGGACCCAACTAGCATGAATTTTCGACCCCAAGTCTTTCGTGGCACCTGTGGTACACTGGTCACGGGTTCCACGGAAAGGGCTCAAAATTAGCCAAAAACAGGCTTTATTGGCTTATAACTCGCGATAGGAAACTCGGATCGTCGAAAACTCACTTCCATCGTGTAGAGCGTGTCCGAATTGACCTAGAAACATGTTCAAATTACCGAAAAGTTTTTTTAATGGAACCCATTTAATGGCACATGCCAGTTTTAGGGTCCCAAATACCGTAATTTTCAGTCGTCCTCAGGGCACGAGCCTGGAAACGTTTTTTCGCTAAATTCTATTACATCCTAGTTGCAAACCACCAACTGGACCCAACTAGCATGATTTTTCGACCCCAAGTCTTTCGTGGCACCTGTGGTACACTGGTCACGGGTTCCACGGAAAGGGCTCAAAATTAGCCAAAAACATGCTTTATTGGCTTATAACTCGCGATAGGAAACTCGGATCGTCGAAAACTCACTTCCATCGTGTAGAGCGTGTCCGACTTGACCTAGAAACATGTTCAAATTACCGAAAAGTTTTTTTAATGGAACCCATTTAATGGCACATGCCAGTTTTAGGGTCCCAAATACCGTAATTTTCAGTCGTCCTCAGGGCACGAGCCTGGAAACGTTTTTTCGCTAAATTCTATTACATCCTAGTTGCAAACTACCAACTGGACCCAACTAGCATGAATTTTCGACCCCAAGTCTTTCGTGGCACCTGTGGTACACTGGTCACGGGTTCCACGGAAAGGGCTCAAAATTAGCCAAAAACAGGCTTTATTGGCTTATAACTCGCGATAGGAAACTCGGATCGTCGAAAACTCACTTCCATCGTGTAGAGCGTGTCCGAATTGACCTAGAAACAAGTTCAAATTACCGAAAAGTTTTTTTAATGGAACCCATTTAATGGCACATGCCAGTTTTAGGGTCCCAAGTACCGTAATTTTCAGTCGTCCTCAGGGCACGAGCCTGGAAACGTTTTTTCGCTAAATTCTATTACATCCTAGTTGCAAACCACCAACTGGACCCAACTAGCACGAATTTTCGACCCCAAGTCTTTCGTGGCACCTGTGGTACACTGGTCACGGGTTCCACGGAAAGGGCTCAAAATTAGCCAAAAACAGGCTTTATTGACTTATAACTCGCGATAGAAAACTCGGATCGTCGAAAACTCACTTCCATCGTGTAGAGCGTGTCCGATTTGACCTAGAAACATGTTCAAATTACCGAAAAGTTTTTTTAATGGAACCCATTTAATGGCACATGCCAGTTTTAGGGTCCCAAATACCGTAATTTTCAGTCGTCCTCAGCGCACGAGCCTGGAAACGTTTTTTCGCTAAATTCTATTACATCCTAGTTGCAAACCACCAACTGGACCCAACTAGCATGAATTTTCGACCCCAAGTCTTTCGTGGCACCTGTGGTACACTGGTCACGGGTTCCACGGAAAGGGCTCAAAATTAGCCAAAAACAGGCTTTATTGGCTTATAACTCGCGATAGAAAACTCGGATCGTTGAAAACTCACTTCCATCGTGTAGAGCGTGTCCGATTTGACCTAGAAACATGTTCAAATTACCGAAAAGTTTTTTTAATGGAACCCATTTAATGGCACATGCCAGTTTTAGGGTCCCAAATACCGTAATTTTCAGTCGTCCTCAGGGCACGAGCCTGGAAACGTTTTTTCGCTAAATTCTATTACATCCTAGTTGCAAACCATCAACTGGACCCAACTAGCATGAATTTTCGACCCCAAGTCTTTCGTGGCACCTGTGGTACACTGGTCACGGGTTCCACGGAAAGGGCTCAAAATTAGCCAAAAACAGGCTTTATTGGCTTATAACTCGCGATAGAAAACTCGGATCGTCGAAAACTCACTTCCATCGTGTAGAGCGTGTCCGAATTGACCTAGAAACATGTTCAAATTACCGAAAAGTTTTTTTTAATGGAACCCATTTAATGGCACATGCCAGTTTTAGGGTCCCAAATACCGTAATTTTCAGTCGTCCTCAGGGCACGAGCCTGGAAACGTTTTTTTCGCTAAATTCTATTACATCCTAGTTGCAAACCACCAACTGGACCCAACTAGCATGAATTTTCGACCCCAAGTCTTTCGTGGCACCTGTGGTACACTGGTCACGGGTTCCACGGAAAGGGCTCAAAATTAGCCAAAAACAGGCTTTATTGGCTTATAACTCGCGATAGAAAACTCGGATCGTCGAAAACTCACTTCCATCGTGTAGAGCGTGTCCGAATTGACCTAGAAACATGTTCAAATTACCGAAAAGTTTTTTTAATGGAACCCATTTAATGGCACATGCCAGTTTTAGGGTCCCAAATACCGTAATTTTCAGTCGTCCTCAGGGCACGAGCCTGGAAACGGTTTTTCGCTAAATTATATTACATCCCAGTTGCAAACCACCAACTGGACCCAACTAGCATGAATTTTCGACCCCAAGTCTTTCGTGGCACCTGTGGTACACTGGTCACGGGTTCCACGGAAAGGGCTCACAATTAGCCAAAAACAGGCTTTATTGGCTTATAACTCGCGATAGAAAACTCGGATCGTCGAAAACTCACTTCCATCGTGTAGAGCGTGTCCGAATTGACCTAGAAACATGTTCAAATTACCGAAAAGTTTTTTTAATGGAGCCCATTTAATGGCACATGCCAGTTTTAGGGTCCCAAATACCGTAATTTTCAGTCGTCCTCAGGGCACGAGCCTGGAAACGTTTTTTCGTTAAATTCTATTACATCCTAGTTGCAAACCACCAACTGGACCCAACTAGCATGAATTTTCGACCCCAAGTCTTTCGTGGCACCTGTGGTACACTGGTCACGGGTTCCACGGAAAGGGCTCAAAATTAGCCAAAAACAGGCTTTATTGGCTTATAACTCGCGATAGGAAACTCGGATCGTCGAAAACTCACTTCCATCGTGTAGAGCGTGTCCGAATTGACCTAGAAACATGTTCAAATTACCGAAAGGTTTTTTTAATGGAACCCATTTAATGGCACATGCCAGTTTTAGGGTCCCAAATACCGTAATTTTCAGTCGTCCTCAGGGCACGAGCCTGGAAACCTTTTTTCGCTAAATTCTATTACATCCTAGTTGCAAACCACCAACTGGACCCAACTAGCATGAATTTTCGACCCCAAGTCTTTAGTGGCACCTGTGGTACACTGGTCACGGGTTCCACGGATAGGGCTCAAAATTAGCCAAAAACAGGTTTTATTGGCTTATAACTCGCGATAGGAAACTCGGATCGTCGAAAACTCACTTCCATCGTGTAGAGCGTGTCCGAATTGACCTAGAAACATGTTCAAATTACCGAAAAGTTTTTTTAATGGAACCCATTTAATGGCACATGCCAGTTTTAGGGTCCCAAATACCGTAATTTTCAGTCGTCCTCAGGGCACGAGCCTGGAAACGTTTTTTCGTTAAATTCTATTACATCCTAGTTGCAAACCACCAACTGGACCCAACTAGCATGAATTTTCGACCCCAAGTCTTTCGTGGCACCTTTTGTACACTGGTCACGGGTTCCACGGAAAGGGCTCAAAATTAGCCAAAAACAGGCTTTATTGGCTTATAACTCGCGATAGAAAACTCGGATCGTCGAAAACTCACTTCCATCGTGTAGAGCGTGTCCGAATTGACCTAGAAACATGTTCAAATTACCGAAAGGTTTTTTTAATGGAACCCATTTAATGGCACATGCCAGTTTTAGGGTCCCAAATACCGTAATTTTCAGTCGTCCTCAGGGCACGAGCCTGGAAACGTTTTTTCGCTAAATTCTATTACATCCTAGTTGCAAACCACCAACTGGACCCAACTAGCATGAATTTTCGACCCCAAGTCTTTCGTGGCACCTGTGGTACACTGGTCACGGGTTCCACGGATAGGGCTCAAAATAAGCCAAAAACAGGCTTTATTGGCTTATAACTCGCGATAGAAAACTCGGATCGTCGAAAACTCACTTCCATCGTGTAGAGCGTGTCCGAATTGACCTAGAAACATGTTCAAATTACCGAAAAGTTTTTTTAATGGAACCCATTTAATGGCACATGCCAGTTTTAGGGTCCCAAATACCGTAATTTTCAGTCGTCCTCAGGGCACGAGCCTGGAAACGTTTTTTCGCTAAATTCTATTACATCCTAGTTGCAAACTACCAACTGGACCCAACTAGCATGAATTTTCGACCCCAAGTCTTTCGTGGCACCTGTGGTACACTGGTCACGGGTTCCACGGATAGGGCTCAAAATAAGCCAAAAACAGGCTTTATTGGCTTATAACTCGCGATAGAAAACTCGGATCGTCGAAAACTCACTTCCATCGTGTAGAGCGTGTCCGAATTGACCTAGAAACATGTTCAAATTACCGAAAGGTTTTTTTAATAGAACCCATTTAATGGCACATGCCAGTTTTAGGGTCCCAAATACCGTAATTTTCAGTCGTCCTCAGGGCACGAGCCTGGAAACGTTTTTTCGCTAAATTCTATTCTTCCTAGTTGCAAACCACCAACTGGACCCAACTAGCATGAATTTTCGACCCCAAGTCTTTCGTGGCACCTGTGGTACACTGGTCACGGGTTCCACGGATAGGGCTCAAAATAAGCCAAAAAAACAGGCTTTATTGGCTTATAACTCGCGATAGAAAACTCGGATCGTCGAAAACTCACTTCCATCGTGTAGAGCGTGTCCGAATTGACCTAGAAACATGTTCAAATTACCGAAAAGTTTTTTTAATGGAACCCATTTAATGGCACATGCCAGTTTTAGGGTCCCAAATACCGTAATTTTCAGTCGTCCTCAGGGCACGAGCCTGGAAACGTTTTTTCGCTAAATTCTATTACATCCTAGTTGCAAACCACCAACTGGACCCAACTAGCATGAATTTTCGACCCCAAGTCTTTCGTGGCACCTGTGGTACACTGGTCACGGGTTCCACGGATAGGGCTCAAAATAAGCCAAAAAACAGGCTTTATTGGATTATAACTCGCGATAGGAAACTCGGATCGTCGAAAACTCACTTCCATCGTGTAGAGCGTGTCCGAATTGACCTAGAAACATGTTCAAATTACCGAAAAGTTTTTTTAATGGAACCCATTTAATGGCACATGCCAGTTTTAGGGTCCCAAATACCGTAATTTTCAGTCGTCCTCAGGGCACGAGCCTGAAAACGTTTTTTCGCTAAATTCTATTACATCCTAGTTGCAAACCACCAACTGGACCCAACTAGCATGAATTTTCGACCCCAAGTCTTTCGTGGCACCTGTGGTACACTGGTCACGGGTTCCACGGATAGGGCTCAAAATAAGCCAAAAAACAGGTTTTATTGGCTTATAACTCGCGATAGGAAACTCGGATCGTCGAAAACTCACTTCCATCGTGTAGAGCGTGTCCGAATTGACCTAGAAACATGTTCAAATTACCGAAAAGTTTTTTTAATGGAACCCATTTAATGGCACATGCCAGTTTTAGGGTCCCAAATACCGTAATTTTCAGTCGTCCTCAGGGCACGAGCCTGGAAACGTTTTTTCGCTAAATTCTATTACATCCTAGTTGCAAACCACCAACTGGACCCAACTAGCATGAATTTTCGACCCCAAGTCTTTCGTGGCACCTGTGGTACACTGGTCACGGGTTCCACGGATAGGGCTCAAAATAAGCCAAAAACAGGCTTTATTGGCTTATAACTCGCGATAGAAAACTCGGATCGTCGAAAACTCACTTCCATCGTGTAGAGCGTGTCCGAATCGACCTAGAAACATGTTCAAATTACCGAAAGGTTTTTTTAATGGAACCCATTTAATGGCACATGCCAGTTTTAGGGTCCCAAATACCGTAATTTTCAGTCGTCCTCAGGGCAGCAATTTTACAGACCCCACAGATTTTTCGAAAGTTTACAGTTTTTATCAAAAATCTGGGAAACGAACCCGGGCCGCTCGCATGCTAGGCAAGCGCTCTTGCGCTGTGCTACTGAGCCGATGCAACTAAGCTGCACAGACCTGACTATAACTGGCTCGCTACGCTCGCATGCTCTCTATAACATAGTGCCTATGCTACAACACGTGCAGGAACAAATATTGAAATCTCCCCTGCGGGGCCTAACGCGCTTGTCCTCGCTCCGCTCGGACAAGCCAGCCTTACGTTAGGTTATCGGGGGTTCGCAGACAGTAAAACTTTACATGGAATAGTAATGCTGCTCGAGGAAATCCAAATTCGAAAAATCTGTGGGGTTTGTAATCATGCCTCAGGGCACGAGCCTGGAAACGTTTTTTCGCTAAATTCTATTACATCCTAGTTGCAAACCACCAACTGGACCCAACTAGCATGAATTTTCGACCCCAAGTCTTTCGTGGCACCTGTGGTACACTGGTCACGGGTTCCACGGATAGGGCTCAAAATAAGCCAAAAAACAGGCTTTATTGGCTTATAACTCGCGATAGGAAACTCGGATCGTCGAAAACTCACTTCCATCGTGTAGAGCGTGTCCGAATTGACCTAGAAACATGTTCAAATTACCGAAAAGTTTTTTTAATGGAACCCATTTAATGGCACATGCCAGTTTTAGGGTCCCAAATACCGTAATTTTCAGTCGTCCTCAGGGCACGAGCCTGGAAACGTTTTTTCGCTAAATTCTATTACATCCTAGTTGCAAACCACCAACTGGACCCAACTAGCATGAATTTTCGACCCCAAGTCTTTCGTGGCACCTGTGGTACACTGGTCACGGGTTCCACGGAAAGGGCTCAAAATTAGCCAAAAACAGGCTTTATTGGCTTATAACTCGCGATAGGAAACTCGGATCGTCGAAAACTCACTTCCATCGTGTAGAGCGTGTCCGAATTGACCTAGAAACATGTTCAAATTACCGAAAAGTTTTTTTATGGAACCCATTTAATGGCACATGCCAGTTTTAGGGTCCCAAATACCGTGATTTTCAGTCGTCCTCAGGGCACGAGCCTGGAAACGTTTTTTCGCTAAATTCTATTACATCCTAGTTGCAAACCACCAACTGGACCCAACTAGCATGAATTTTCGACCCCAAGTCTTTCGTGGCACCTTTGGTACACTGGTCACGGGTTCCACGGAAAGGGCTCAAAATTAGCCAAAAACAGGCTTTATTGGCTTATAACTCGCGATAGGAAACTCGGATCGTCGAAAACTCACTTCCATCGTGTAGAGCGTGTCCGAATTGACCTAGAAACATGTTCAAATTACCGAAAGGTTTTTTTAATGGAACCCATTTAATGGCACATGCCAGTTTTAGGGTCCCAAATACCGTAATTTTCAGTCGTCCTCAGGCACGAGCCTGGAAACGTTTTTTCGCTAAATTATATTACATCCTAGTTGCAAACCACCAACTGGACCCAACTAGCATGAATTTTCGACCCCAAGTCTTTCGTGGCACCTGTGGTACACTGGTCACGGGTTCCACGGAAAGGGCTCAAAATTAGCCAAAAACAGGCTTTATTGGCTTATAACTCGCGATAGAAAACTCGGATCGTCGAAAACTCACTTCCATCGTGTAGAGCGTGTCCGAATTGACCTAGAAACATGTTCAAATTACCGTAAAGTTTTTTAATGGAACCCATTTAATGGCACATGCCAGTTTTAGGGTCCCAAATACCGTAATTTTCAGTCGTCCTCAGGGCACGAGCCTGGAAACGTTTTTTCGTTAAATTCTATTACATCCTAGTTGCAAACCACCAACTGGACCCAAGTAGCATGAATTTTCGACCCCTAGTCTTTCGTGGCACCTGTGGTACACTGGTCACGGGTTCCATGGAAAGGGCTCAAAATTAGCCAAAAACAGGCTTTATTGGCTTATAACTCGCGATAGGAAACTCGGATCGTCGAAAACTCACTTCCATCGTGTAGAGCGTGTCCGAATTGACCTAGAAACATGTTCAAATTACAGAAAAGTTTTTTTAATGGAGCCCATTTAATGGCACATGCCAGTTTTAGGGTCCCAAATACCGTAATTTTCAGTCGTCCTCAGGGCAAGAGCCTGGAAACGTTTTTTCGTTAAATTCTAATACATCCTAGTTGCAAACCACCAACTGGACCCAACTAGCATGAATTTTCGACCCCAAGTCTTTCGTGGCACCTGTGGTACACTGGTCACGGGTTCCACGGAAAGGGCTCAAAATTAGCCAAAAACAGGCTTTATTGGCTTATAACTCGCGATAGAAAACTCGGATCGTCGAAAACTCACTTCCATCGTGTAGAGCGTGTCCGAATTGACCTAGAAACATGTTCAAATTACCGTAAAGTTTTTTAATGGAACCCATTTAATGGCACATGCCAGTTTTAGGGTCCCAAATACCGTAATTTTCAGTCGTCCTCAGGGCACGAGCCTGGAAACGTTTTTTCGTTAAATTCTATTACATCCTAGTTGCAAACCACCAACTGGACCCAAGTAGCATGAATTTTCGACCCCTAGTCTTTCGTGGCACCTGTGGTACACTGGTCACGGGTTCCATGGAAAGGGCTCAAAATTAGCCAAAAACAGGCTTTATTGGCTTATAACTCGCGATAGGAAACTCGGATCGTCGAAAACTCACTTCCATCGTGTAGAGCGTGTCCGAATTGACCTAGAAACATGTTCAAATTACAGAAAAGTTTTTTTAATGGAGCCCATTTAATGGCACATGCCAGTTTTAGGGTCCCAAATACCGTAATTTTCAGTCGTCCTCAGGGCAAGAGCCTGGAAACGTTTTTTCGTTAAATTCTAATACATCCTAGTTGCAAACCACCAACTGGACCCAACTAGCATGAATTTTCGACCCCGAGTCTTTCGTGGCACCTGTGGTACACTGGTCACGGGTTCCACGGATAGGGCTCAAAATAAGCCAAAAAACAGGTTTTATTGGCTTATAACTCGCGATAGGAAACTCGGATCGTCGAAAACTCACTTCCATCGTGTAGAGCGTGTCCGAATTGACCTAGAAACATGTTCAAATTACCGAAAAGTTTTTTTAATGGAACCCATTTAATGGCACATGCCAGTTTTAGGGTCCCAAATACCGTAATTTTCAGTCGTCCTCAGGGCACGAGCCTGGAAACGTTTTTTCGCTAAATTCTATTACATCCTAGTTGCAAACCACCAACTGGACCCAACTAGCATGAATTTTCGACCCCAAGTCTTTCGTGGCACCTGTGGTACACTGGTCACGGGTTCCACGGATAGGGCTCAAAATAAGCGAAAAACAGGCTTTATTGGCTTATAACTCGCGATAGAAAACTCGGATCGTCGAAAACTCACTTCCATCGTGTAGAGCGTGTCCGAATCGACCTAGAAACATGTTCAAATTACCGAAAGGTTTTTTTAATGGAACCCATTTAATGGCACATGCCAGTTTTAGGGTCCCAAATACCGTAATTTTCAGTCGTCCTCAGGGCAGCAATTTTACAGACCCCACAGATTTTTCGAAAGTTTACAGTTTTTATCAAAAATCTGGGAAACGAACCCGGGCCGCTCGCATGCTAGGCAAGCGCTCTTGCGCTGTGCTACTGAGCCGATGCAACTAAGCTGCACAGACCTGACTATAACTGGCTCGCTACGCTCGCATGCTCTCTATAACATAGTGCCTATGCTACAACACGTGCAGGAACAAATATTGAAATCTCCCCTGCGGGGCCTAACGCGCTTGTCCTCGCTCCGCTCGGACAAGCCAGCCTTACGTTAGGTTATCGGGGGTTCGCAGACAGTAAAACTTTACATGGAATAGTAATGCTGCTCGAGGAAATCCAAATTCGAAAAATCTGTGGGGTTTGTAATCATGCCTCAGGGCACGAGCCTGGAAACGTTTTTTCGCTAAATTCTATTACATCCTAGTTGCAAACCACCAACTGGACCCAACTAGCATGAATTTTCGACCCCAAGTCTTTCGTGGCACCTGTGGTACACTGGTCACGGGTTCCACGGATAGGGCTCAAAATAAGCCAAAAAACAGGCTTTATTGGCTTATAACTCGCGATAGGAAACTCGGATCGTCGAAAACTCACTTCCATCGTGTAGAGCGTGTCCGAATTGACCTAGAAACATGTTCAAATTACCGAAAAGTTTTTTTAATGGAACCCATTTAATGGCACATGCCAGTTTTAGGGTCCCAAATACCGTAATTTTCAGTCGTCCTCAGGGCACGAGCCTGGAAACGTTTTTTCGCTAAATTCTATTACATCCTAGTTGCAAACCACCAACTGGACCCAACTAGCATGAATTTTCGACCCCAAGTCTTTCGTGGCACCTGTGGTACACTGGTCACGGGTTCCACGGAAAGGGCTCAAAATTAGCCAAAAACAGGCTTTATTGGCTTATAACTCGCGATAGGAAACTCGGATCGTCGAAAACTCACTTCCATCGTGTAGAGCGTGTCCGAATTGACCTAGAAACATGTTCAAATTACCGAAAAGTTTTTTTAATGGAACCCATTTAATGGCACATGCCAGTTTTAGGGTCCCAAATACCGTAATTTTCAGTCGTCCTCAGGGCACGAGCCTGGAAACGTTTTTTCGCTAAATTCTATTACATCCTAGTTGCAAACCACCAACTGGACCCAACTAGCATGAATTTTCGACCCCAAGTCTTTCGTGGCACCTGTGGTACACTGGTCACGGGTTCCACGGAAAGGGCTCAAAATTGCCAAAAACAGGCTTTATTGGCTTATAACTCGCGATAGGAAACTCGGATCGTCGAAAACTCACTTCCATCGTGTAGAGCGTGTCCGAATTGACCTAGAAACATGTTCAAATTACCGAAAAGTTTTTTTAATGGAACCCATTTAATGGCACATGCCAGTTTTAGGGTCCCAAATACCGTAATTTTCAGTCGTCCTCAGGGCACGAGCCTGGAAACGTTTTTTCGCTAAATTCTATTACATCCTAGTTGCAAACTACCAACTGGACCCAACTAGCATGAATTTTCGACCCCAAGTCTTTCGTGGCACCTGTGGTACACTGGTCACGGGTTCCACGGATAGGGCTCAAAATAAGCCAAAAACAGGCTTTATTGGCTTATAACTCGCGATAGAAAACTCGGATCGTCGAAAACTCACTTCCATCGTGTAGAGCGTGTCCGAATTGACCTAGAAACATGTTCAAATTACCGAAAGGTTTTTTTAATAGAACCCATTTAATGGCACATGCCAGTTTTAGGGTCCCAAATACCGTAATTTTCAGTCGTCCTCAGGGCACGAGCCTGGAAACGTTTTTTCGCTAAATTCTATTCTTCCTAGTTGCAAACCACCAACTGGACCCAACTAGCATGAATTTTCGACCCCAAGTCTTTCGTGGCACCTGTGGTACACTGGTCACGGGTTCCACGGATAGGGCTCAAAATAAGCCAAAAAACAGGCTTTATTGGCTTATAACTCGCGATAGAAAACTCGGATCGTCGAAAACTCACTTCCATCGTGTAGAGCGTGTCCGAATTGACCTAGAAACATGTTCAAATTACCGAAAAGTTTTTTTAATGGAACCCATTTAATGGCACATGCCAGTTTTAGGGTCCCAAATACCGTAATTTTCAGTCGTCCTCAGGGCACGAGCCTGGAAACGTTTTTTCGCTAAATTCTATTACATCCTAGTTGCAAACCACCAACTGGACCCAACTAGCATGAATTTTCGACCCCAAGTCTTTCGTGGCACCTGTGGTACACTGGTCACGGGTTCCACGGATAGGGCTCAAAATAAGCCAAAAACAGGCTTTATTGGCTTATAACTCGCGATAGAAAACTCGGATCGTCGAAAACTCACTTCCATCGTGTAGAGCGTGTCCGAATTGACCTAGAAACATGTTCAAATTACCGAAAGGTTTTTTTAATGGAACCCATTTAATGGCACATGCCAGTTTTAGGGTCCCAAATACCGTAATTTTCAGTCGTCCTCAGGGCACGAGCCTGGAAACGTTTTTTCGCTAAATTCTATTACATCCTAGTTGCAAACCACCAACTGGACCCAACTAGCATGAATTTTCGACCCCAAGTCTTTCGTGGCACCTGTGGTACACTGGTCACGGGTTCCACGGATAGGGCTCAAAATAAGCCAAAAACAGGCTTTATTGGATTATAACTCGCGATAGGAAACTCGGATCGTCGAAAACTCACTTCCATCGTGTAGAGCGTGTCCGAATTGACCTAGAAACATGTTCAAATTACCGAAAAGTTTTTTTAATGGAACCCATTTAATGGCACATGCCAGTTTTAGGGTCCCAAATACCGTAATTTTCAGTCGTCCTCAGGGCACGAGCCTGGAAATGTTTTTTCGCTAAATTCTATTACATCCTAGTTGCAAACCACCAACTGGACCCAACTAGCATGAATTTTCGACCCCAAGTCTTTCGTGGCACCTGTGGTACACTGGTCACGGGTTCCACGGATAGGGCTCAAAATAAGCCAAAAAACAGGCTTTATTGGATTATAACTCGCGATAGGAAACTCGGATCGTCGAAAACTCACTTCCATCGTGTAGAGCGTGTCCGAATTGACCTAGAAACATGTTCAAATTACCGAAAAGTTTTTTTAATGGAACCCATTTAATGGCACATGCCAGTTTTAGGGTCCCAAATACCGTAATTTTCAGTCGTCCTCAGGGCACGAGCCTGAAAACGTTTTTTCGCTAAATTCTATTACATCCTAGTTGCAAACCACCAACTGGACCCAACTAGCATGAATTTTCGACCCCAAGTCTTTCGTGGCACCTGTGGTACACTGGTCACGGGTTCCACGGATAGGGCTCAAAATAAGCCAAAAAACCGACTTTATTGGCTTATAACTCGCGATAGGAAACTCGGATCGTCGAAAACTCACTTCCATCGTGTAAAGCGTGTCCGAATTGACCTAGAAACATGTTCAAATTACCGAAAAGTTTTTTTAATGGAACCCATTTAATGGCACATGCCAGTTTTAGGGTCCCAAATACCGTAATTTTCAGTCGTCCTCAGGGCACGAGCATGGAAACGTTTTTTCGCTAAATTCTATTACATCCTAGTTGCAAACCACCAACTGGACCCAACTAGCATGAATTTTCGACCCCAAGTCTTTCGTGGCACCTGTGGTACACTGGTCACGGGTTCCACGGAAAGGGCTCAAAATTAGCCAAAAACAGGCTTTATTGGCTTATAACTCGCGATAGGAAACTCGGATCGTCGAAAACTCACTTCCATCGTGTAGAGCGTGTCCGAATTGACCTAGAAACATGTTCAAATTACCGAAAAGTTTTTTTAATGGAACCCATTTAATGGCACATGCCAGTTTTAGGGTCCCAAATACCGTGATTTTCAGTCGTCCTCAGGGCACGAGCCTGGAAACGTTTTTTCGTTAAATTCTATTACATCATAGTTGCAAACCACCAACTGGACCCAACTAGCATGAATTTTCGACCCCAAGTCTTTCGTGGCACCTTTGGTACACTGGTCACGGGTTCCACGGAAAGGGCTCAAAATTAGCCAAAAACAGGCTTTATTGGCTTATAACTCGCGATAGGAAACTCGGATCGTCGAAAACTCACTTCCATCGTGTAGAGCGTGTCCGAATTGACCTAGAAACATGTTCAAATTACCGAAAAGTTTTTTTAATGGAACCCATTTAATGGCACATGCCAGTTTTAGGGTCCCAAATACCGTAATTTTCAGTCGTCCTCAGGGCACGAGCCTGGAAACGTTTTTTCGCTAAATTCTATTACATCCTAGTTGCAAACCACCAACTGGACCCAACTAGCATGAATTTTCGACCCCAAGTCTTTCGTGGCACCTGTGGTACACTGGTCACGGGTTCCACGGAAAGGGCTCAAAATTAGCCAAAAACAGGCTTTATTGGCTTATAACTCGCGATAGGAAACTCGGATCGTCGAAAACTCACTTCCATCGTGTAGAGCGTGTCCGAATTGACCTAGAAACATGTTCAAATTACCGAAAAGTTTTTTTAATGGAACCCATTTAATGGCACATGCCAGTTTTAGGGTCCCAAATACCGTGATTTTCAGTCGTCCTCAGGGCACGAGCCTGGAAACGTTTTTTCGTTAAATTCTATTACATCATAGTTGCAAACCACCAACTGGACCCAACTAGCATGAATTTTCGACCCCAAGTCTTTCGTGGCACCTTTGGTACACTGGTCACGGGTTCCACGGAAAGGGCTCAAAATTAGCCAAAAACAGGCTTTATTGGCTTATAACTCGCGATAGGAAACTCGGATCGTCGAAAACTCACTTCCATCGTGTAGAGCGTGTCCGAATTGACCTAGAAACATGTTCAAATTACCGAAAAGTTTTTTTAATGGAACCCATTTAATGGCACATGCCAGTTTTAGGGTCCCAAATACCGTAATTTTCAGTCGTCCTCAGGGCACGAGCCTGGAAACGTTTTTTCGCTAAATTCTATTACATCCTAGTTGCAAACCACCAACTGGACCCAACTAGCATGAATTTTCGACCCCAAGTCTTTCGTGGCACCTGTGGTACACTGGTCACGGGTTCCACGGAAAGGGCTCAAAATTAGCCAAAAACAGGCTTTATTGGCTTATAACTCGCGATAGGAAACTCGGATCGTCGAAAACTCACTTCCATCGTGTAGAGCGTGTCCGAATTGACCTAGAAACATGTTCAAATTACCGAAAAGTTTTTTTAATGGAACCCATTTAATGGCACATGCCAGTTTTAGGGTCCCAAATACCGTAATTTTCAGTCGTCCTCAGGGCACGAGCCTGGAAACTTTTTTTCGCTAAATTCTATTACATCCTAGTTGCAAACCACCAACTGGACCCAACTAGCATGAATTTTCGACCCCAAGTCTTTCGTGGCACCTGTGGTACACTGGTCACGGGTTCCACGGAAAGGGCTCAAAATTGCCAAAAACAGGCTTTATTGGCTTATAACTCGCGATAGGAAACTCGGATCGTCGAAAACTCACTTCCATCGTGTAGAGCGTGTCCGAATTGACCTAGAAACATGTTCAAATTACCGAAAAGTTTTTTTAATGGAACCCATTTAATGGCACATGCCAGTTTTAGGGTCCCAAATACCGTAATTTTCAGTCGTCCTCAGGGCACGAGCCTGGAAACGTTTTTTCGCTAAATTCTATTACATCCTAGTTGCAAACTACCAACTGGACCCAACTAGCATGAATTTTCGACCCCAAGTCTTTCGTGGCACCTGTGGTACACTGGTCACGGGTTCCACGGATAGGGCTCAAAATAAGCCAAAAACAGGCTTTATTGGCTTATAACTCGCGATAGAAAACTCGGATCGTCGAAAACTCACTTCCATCGTGTAGAGCGTGTCCGAATTGACCTAGAAACATGTTCAAATTACCGAAAGGTTTTTTTAATAGAACCCATTTAATGGCACATGCCAGTTTTAGGGTCCCAAATACCGTAATTTTCAGTCGTCCTCAGGGCACGAGCCTGGAAACGTTTTTTCGCTAAATTCTATTCTTCCTAGTTGCAAACCACCAACTGGCACCTGTGGTACACTGGTCACGGGTTCCACGGATAGGGCTCAAAATAAGCCAAAAAACAGGCTTTATTGGCTTATAACTCGCGATAGAAAACTCGGATCGTCGAAAACTCACTTCCATCGTGTAGAGCGTGTCCGAATTAACCTAGAAACATGTTCAAATTACCGAAAAGTTTTTTTAATGGAACCCATTTAATGGCACATGCCAGTTTTAGGGTCCCAAATACCGTAATTTTCAGTCGTCCTCAGGGCACGAGCCTGGAAACGTTTTTTCGCTAAATTCTATTACATCCTAGTTGCAAACCACCAACTGGACCCAACTAGCATGAATTTTCGACCCCAAGTCTTTCGTGGCACCTGTGGTACACTGGTCACGGGTTCCACGGATAGGGCTCAAAATAAGCCAAAAACAGGCTTTATTGGCTTATAACTCGCGATAGAAAACTCGGATCGTCGAAAACTCACTTCCATCGTGTAGAGCGTGTCCGAATTGACCTAGAAACATGTTCAAATTACCGAAAGGTTTTTTTAATGGAACCCATTTAATGGCACATGCCAGTTTTAGGGTCCCAAATACCGTAATTTTCAGTCGTCCTCAGGGCACGAGCCTGGAAACGTTTTTTCGCTAAATTCTATTACATCCTAGTTGCAAACCACCAACTGGACCCAACTAGCATGAATTTTCGACCCCAAGTCTTTCGTGGCACCTGTGGTACACTGGTCACGGGTTCCACGGATAGGGCTCAAAATAAGCCAAAAAACAGGCTTTATTGGATTATAACTCGCGATAGGAAACTCGGATCGTCGAAAACTCACTTCCATCGTGTAGAGCGTGTCCGAATTGACCTAGAAACATGTTCAAATCACCGAAAAGTTTTTTTAATGGAACCCATTTAATGGCACATGCCAGTTTTAGGGTCCCAAATACCGTAATTTTCAGTCGTCCTCAGGGCACGAGCCTGGAAACGTTTTTTCGCTAAATTCTATTACATCCTAGTTGCAAACCACCAACTGGACCCAACTAGCATGAATTTTCGACCCCAAGTCTTTCGTGGCACCTGTGGTACACTGGTCACTGGTTCCACGGAAAGGGCTCAAAATTAGCCAAAAACAGGCTTTATTGGCTTATAACTCGCGATAGGAAACTCGGATCGTCGAAAACTCACTTCCATCGTGTAGAGCGTGTCCGAATTGACCTAGAAACATGTTCAAATTACCGAAAAGTTTTTTTAATGGAACCCATTTAATGGCACATGCCAGTTTTAGGGTCCCAAATACCGTGATTTTCAGTCGTCCTCAGGGCACGAGCCTGGAAACGTTTTTTCGTTAAATTCTATTATATCATAGTTGCAAACCACCAACTGGACCCAACTAGCATGAATTTTCGACCCCAAGTCTTTCGTGGCACCTTTGGTACACTGGTCACGGGTTCCACGGAAAGGGCTCAAAATTAGCCAAAAACAGGCTTTATTGGCTTATAACTCGCGATAGGAAACTCGGATCGTCGAAAACTCACTTCCATCGTGTAGAGCGTGTCCGAATTGACCTAGTAACATGTTCAAATTACCGAAAGGTTTTTTTAATGGAACCCATTTAATGGCACATGCCAGTTTTAGGGTCCCAAATACCGTAATTTTCAGTCGTCCTCAGGGCACGAGCCTGGAAACGTTTTTTCGCTAAATTCTATTACATCCTAGTTGCAAACCACCAACTGGACCCAACTAGCATGAATTTTCGACCCCAAGTCTTCCGTGGCACCTGTGGTACACTGGTCACGGGTTCCACGGATAGGGCTCAAAATAAGCCAAAAACAGGCTTTATTGGCTTATAACTCGCGATAGGAAACTCGGATCGTCGAAAACTCACTTCCATCGTGTAGAGCGTGTCCGAATTGACCTAGAAACATGTTCAAATTACCGAAAAGTTTTTTTAATGGAACCCATTTAATGGCACATGCCAGTTTTAGGGTCCCAAATACCGTAATTTTCAGTCGTCCTCAGGGCACGAGCCTGGAAACGTTTTTTTCGTTAAATTCTATTACATCCTAGTTGCAAACCACCAACTGGACCCAACTAGCATGAATTTTCGACCCCAAGTCTTTCGTGGCACCTGTGGTACACTGGTCATGGGTTCCACGGAAAGGGCTCAAAATTAGCCAAAAACAGGCTTTATTGGCTTATAACTCGCGATAGAAAACTCGGATCGTCGAAAACTCACTTCCATCGTGTAGAGCGTGTCCGAATTGACCTAGAAACATAATCAAATTACCGAAAAGTTTTTTTAATGGAACCCATTTAATGGCACATGCCAGTTTTCGGGTCCCAAATACCGTAATTTTCAGTCGTCCTCAGGGCACGAGCCTGGAAACGTTTTTTCGTTAAATTCTATTACATCCTAGTTGCAAACCACCAACTGGACCCAACTAGCATGAATTTTCGACCCCAAGTCTTTCGTGGCACCTGTGGTACACTGGTCACGGGTTCCACGGAAAGGGCTCAAAATTAGCCAAAAACAGGCTTTATTGGCTTATAACTCGCGATAGAAAACTCGGATCGTCGAAAACTCACTTCCATCGTGTAGAGCGTGTCCGAATTAACCTAGAAACATGTTCAAATTACCGAAAAGTTTTTTTAATGGAACCCATTTAATGGCACATGCCAGTTTTAGGGTCCCAAATACCGTAATTTTCAGTCGTCCTCAGGGCACGAGCCTGGAAACGTTTTTTCGCTAAATTCTATTACATCCTAGTTGCAAACCACCAACTGGACCCAACTAGCATGAATTTTCGACCCCAAGTCTTTCGTGGCACCTGTGGTACACTGGTCACGGGTTCCACGGATAGGGCTCAAAATAAGCCAAAAACAGGCTTTATTGGCTTATAACTCGCGATAGAAAACTCGGATCGTCGAAAACTCACTTCCATCGTGTAGAGCGTGTCCGAATTGACCTAGAAACATGTTCAAATTACCGAAAGGTTTTTTTAATGGAACCCATTTAATGGCACATGCCAGTTTTAGGGTCCCAAATACCGTAATTTTCAGTCGTCCTCAGGGCACGAGCCTGGAAACGTTTTTTCGCTAAATTCTATTACATCCTAGTTGCAAACCACCAACTGGACCCAACTAGCATGAATTTTCGACCCCAAGTCTTTCGTGGCACCTGTGGTACACTGGTCACGGGTTCCACGGATAGGGCTCAAAATAAGCCAAAAAACAGGCTTTATTGGATTATAACTCGCGATAGGAAACTCGGATCGTCGAAAACTCACTTCCATCGTGTAGAGCGTGTCCGAATTGACCTAGAAACATGTTCAAATTACCGAAAAGTTTTTTTAATGGAACCCATTTAATGGCACATGCCAGTTTTAGGGTCCCAAATACCGTAATTTTCAGTCGTCCTCAGGGCACGAGCCTGGAAACGTTTTTTCGCTAAATTCTATTACATCCTAGTTGCAAACCACCAACTGGACCCAACTAGCATGAATTTTCGACCCCAAGTCTTTCGTGGCACCTGTGGTACACTGGTCACGGGTTCCACGGAAAGGGCTCAAAATTAGCCAAAAACAGGCTTTATTGGCTTATAACTCGCGATAGGAAACTCGGATCGTCGAAAACTCACTTCCATCGTGTAGAGCGTGTCCGAATTGACCTAGAAACATGTTCAAATTACCGAAAAGTTTTTTTAATGGAACCCATTTAATGGCACATGCCAGTTTTAGGGTCCCAAATACCGTGATTTTCAGTCGTCCTCAGGGCACGAGCCTGGAAACGTTTTTTCGTTAAATTCTATTATATCATAGTTGCAAACCACCAACTGGACCCAACTAGCATGAATTTTCGACCCCAAGTCTTTCGTGGCACCTTTGGTACACTGGTCACGGGTTCCACGGAAAGGGCTCAAAATTAGCCAAAAACAGGCTTTATTGGCTTATAACTCGCGATAGGAAACTCGGATCGTCGAAAACTCACTTCCATCGTGTAGAGCGTGTCCGAATTGACCTAGTAACATGTTCAAATTACCGAAAGGTTTTTTTAATGGAACCCATTTAATGGCACATGCCAGTTTTAGGGTCCCAAATACCGTAATTTTCAGTCGTCCTCAGGGCACGAGCCTGGAAACGTTTTTTCGCTAAATTCTATTACATCCTAGTTGCAAACCACCAACTGGACCCAACTAGCATGAATTTTCGACCCCAAGTCTTCCGTGGCACCTGTGGTACACTGGTCACGGGTTCCACGGATAGGGCTCAAAATAAGCCAAAAACAGGCTTTATTGGCTTATAACTCGCGATAGGAAACTCGGATCGTCGAAAACTCACTTCCATCGTGTAGAGCGTGTCCGAATTGACCTAGAAACATGTTCAAATTACCGAAAAGTTTTTTTAATGGAACCCATTTAATGGCACATGCCAGTTTTAGGGTCCCAAATACCGTAATTTTCAGTCGTCCTCAGGGCACGAGCCTGGAAACGTTTTTTTCGTTAAATTCTATTACATCCTAGTTGCAAACCACCAACTGGACCCAACTAGCATGAATTTTCGACCCCAAGTCTTTCGTGGCACCTGTGGTACACTGGTCATGGGTTCCACGGAAAGGGCTCAAAATTAGCCAAAAACAGGCTTTATTGGCTTATAACTCGCGATAGAAAACTCGGATCGTCGAAAACTCACTTCCATCGTGTAGAGCGTGTCCGAATTGACCTAGAAACATAATCAAATTACCGAAAAGTTTTTTTAATGGAACCCATTTAATGGCACATGCCAGTTTTCGGGTCCCAAATACCGTAATTTTCAGTCGTCCTCAGGGCACGAGCCTGGAAACGTTTTTTCGTTAAATTCTATTACATCCTAGTTGCAAACCACCAACTGGACCCAACTAGCATGAATTTTCGACCCCAAGTCTTTCGTGGCACCTGTGGTACACTGGTCACGGGTTCCACGGAAAGGGCTCAAAATTAGCCAAAAACAGGCTTTATTGGCTTATAACTCGCGATAGAAAACTCGGATCGTCGAAAACTCACTTCCATCGTGTAGAGCGTGTCCGAATTGACCTAGAAACATGTTCAAATTACCGAAAAGTTTTTTTAATGGAACCCATTTAATGGCACATGCCAGTTTTAGGGTCCCAAATACCGTAATTTTCAGTCGTCCTCAGGGCACGAGCCTGGAAACGTTTTTTCACTAAATTCTATTACATCCTAGTTGCAAACCACCAACTGGACCCAACTAGCATGAATTTTCGACCCCAAGTCTTTCGTGGCACCTGTGGTACACTGGTCACGGGTTCCACGGAAAGGGCTCAAAATTAGCCAAAAACAGGCTTTATTGGCTTATAACTCGCGATAGGAAACTCGGATCGTCGAAAACTCACTTCCATCGTGTAGAGCGTGTCCGAATTGACCTAGAAACATGTTCAAATTACCGAAAGGTTTTTTTAATGGAACCCATTTAATGGCACATGCCAGTTTTAGGGTCCCAAATACCGTAATTTTCAGTCGTCCTCAGGGCACGAGCCTGGAAACGTTTTTTCGTTAAATTCTATTACATCCTAGTTGCAAACCACCAACTGGACCCAACTAGCATGAATTTTCGACCCCAAGTCTTTCGTGGCACCTGTGGTACACTGGTCACGGGTTCCACGGAAAGGGCTCAAAATTAGCCAAAAACAGGCTTTATTGGCTTATAACTCGCGATAGAAAACTCGGATCGTCGAAAACTCACTTCCATCGTGTAGAGCGTGTCTGAATTGACCTAGAAACATGTTCAAATTACCGAAAAGTTTTTTTATGGAACCCATTTAATGGCACATGCCAGTTTTAGGGTCCCAAATACCGTAATTTTCAGTCGTCCTCAGGGCACGAGCCTGGAAACGTTTTTTCGCTAAATTCTATTACATCCTAGTTGCAAACCACCAACTGGACCCAACTAGCATGAATTTTCGACCCCAAGTCTTTCGTGGCACCTGTGGTACACTGGTCACGGGTTCCACGGATAGGGCTCAAAATAAGCCAAAAAACAGGCTTTATTGGATTATAACTCGCGATAGGAAACTCGGATCGTCGAAAACTCACTTCCATCGTGTAGAGCGTGTCCGAATTGACCTAGAAACATGTTCAAATTACCGAAAAGTTTTTTTAATGGAACCCATTTAATGGCACATGCCAGTTTTAGGGTCCCAAATACCGTAATTTTCAGTCGTCCTCAGGGCACGAGCCTGGAAACGTTTTTTCGCTAAATTCTATTACATCCTAGTTGCAAACCACCAACTGGACCCAACTAGCATGAATTTTCGACCCCAAGTCTTTCGTGGCACCTGTGGTACACTGGTCACGGGTTCCACGGATAGGGCTCAAAATAAGCCAAAAAACAGGCTTTATTGGATTATAACTCGCGATAGGAAACTCGGATCGTCGAAAACTCACTTCCATCGTGTAGAGCGTGTCCGAATTGACCTAGAAACATGTTCAAATTACCGAAAAGTTTTTTTAATGGAACCCATTTAATGGCACATGCCAGTTTTAGGGTCCCAAATACCGTAATTTTCAGTCGTCCTCAGGGCACGAGCCTGGAAACGTTTTTTCGCTAAATTCTATTACATCCTAGTTGCAAACCACCAACTGGACCCAACTAGCATGAATTTTCGACCCCAAGTCTTTCGTGGCACCTGTGGTACACTGGTCACGGGTTCCACGGATAGGGCTCAAAATAAGCCAAAAACAGGCTTTATTGGCTTATAACTCGCGATAGAAAACTCGGATCGTCGAAAACTCACTTCCATCGTGTAGAGCGTGTCCGAATTGACCTAGAAACATGTTCAAATTACCGAAAGGTTTTTTTAATGGAACCCATTTAATGGCACATGCCAGTTTTAGGGTCCCAAATACCGTAATTTTCAGTCGTCCTCAGGGCACGAGCCTGGAAACGTTTTTTCGCTAAATTCTATTACATCCTAGTTGCAAACCACCAACTGGACCCAACTAGCATGAATTTTCGACCCCAAGTCTTTCGTGGCACCTGTGGTACACTGGTCACGGGTTCCACGGATAGGGCTCAAAATAAGCCAAAAAACAGGCTTTATTGGATTATAACTCGCGATAGGAAACTCGGATCGTCGAAAACTCACTTCCATCGTGTAGAGCGTGTCCGAATTGACCTAGAAACATGTTCAAATTACCGAAAAGTTTTTTTAATGGAACCCATTTAATGGCACATGCCAGTTTTAGGGTCCCAAATACCGTAATTTTCAGTCGTCCTCAGGGCACGAGCCTGGAAACGTTTTTTCGCTAAATTCTATTACATCCTAGTTGCAAACCACCAACTGGACCCAACTAGCATGAATTTTCGACCCCAAGTCTTTCGTGGCACCTGTGGTACACTGGTCACGGGTTCCACGGAAAGGGCTCAAAATTAGCCAAAAACAGGCTTTATTGGCTTATAACTCGCGATAGAAAACTCGGATCGTTGAAAACTCACTTCCATCGTGTAGAGCGTGTCCGAATTGACCTAGAAACATGTTCAAATTACCGAAAAGTTTTTTTAATGGAACCCATTTAATGGCACATGCCAGTTTTAGGGTCCCAAATACCGTGATTTTCAGTCGTCCTCAGGGCACGAGCCTGGAAACGTTTTTTCGTTAAATTCTATTATATCATAGTTGCAAACCACCAACTGGACCCAACTAGCATGAATTTTCGACCCCAAGTCTTTCGTGGCACCTTTGGTACACTGGTCACGGGTTCCACGGAAAGGGCTCAAAATTAGCCAAAAACAGGCTTTATTGGCTTATAACTCGCGATAGGAAACTCGGATCGTCGAAAACTCACTTCCATCGTGTAGAGCGTGTCCGAATTGACCTAGTAACATGTTCAAATTACCGAAAGGTTTTTTTAATGGAACCCATTTAATGGCACATGCCAGTTTTAGGGTCCCAAATACCGTAATTTTCAGTCGTCCTCAGGGCACGAGCCTGGAAACGTTTTTTCGCTAAATTCTATTACATCCTAGTTGCAAACCACCAACTGGACCCAACTAGCATGAATTTTCGACCCCAAGTCTTCCGTGGCACCTGTGGTACACTGGTCACGGGTTCCACGGATAGGGCTCAAAATAAGCCAAAAACAGGCTTTATTGGCTTATAACTCGCGATAGGAAACTCGGATCGTCGAAAACTCACTTCCATCGTGTAGAGCGTGTCCGAATTGACCTAGAAACATGTTCAAATTACCGAAAAGTTTTTTTAATGGAACCCATTTAATGGCACATGCCAGTTTTAGGGTCCCAAATACCGTAATTTTCAGTCGTCCTCAGGGCACGAGCCTGGAAACGTTTTTTTCGTTAAATTCTATTACATCCTAGTTGCAAACCACCAACTGGACCCAACTAGCATGAATTTTCGACCCCAAGTCTTTCGTGGCACCTGTGGTACACTGGTCATGGGTTCCACGGAAAGGGCTCAAAATTAGCCAAAAACAGGCTTTATTGGCTTATAACTCGCGATAGAAAACTCGGATCGTCGAAAACTCACTTCCATCGTGTAGAGCGTGTCCGAATTGACCTAGAAACATAATCAAATTACCGAAAAGTTTTTTTAATGGAACCCATTTAATGGCACATGCCAGTTTTCGGGTCCCAAATACCGTAATTTTCAGTCGTCCTCAGGGCACGAGCCTGGAAACGTTTTTTCGTTAAATTCTATTACATCCTAGTTGCAAACCACCAACTGGACCCAACTAGCATGAATTTTCGACCCCAAGTCTTTCGTGGCACCTGTGGTACACTGGTCACGGGTTCCACGGAAAGGGCTCAAAATTAGCCAAAAACAGGCTTTATTGGCTTATAACTCGCGATAGAAAACTCGGATCGTCGAAAACTCACTTCCATCGTGTAGAGCGTGTCCGAATTGACCTAGAAACATGTTCAAATTACCGAAAAGTTTTTTTAATGGAACCCATTTAATGGCACATGCCAGTTTTAGGGTCCCAAATACCGTAATTTTCAGTCGTCCTCAGGGCACGAGCCTGGAAACGTTTTTTCACTAAATTCTATTACATCCTAGTTGCAAACCACCAACTGGACCCAACTAGCATGAATTTTCGACCCCAAGTCTTTCGTGGCACCTGTGGTACACTGGTCACGGGTTCCACGGAAAGGGCTCAAAATTAGCCAAAAACAGGCTTTATTGGCTTATAACTCGCGATAGGAAACTCGGATCGTCGAAAACTCACTTCCATCGTGTAGAGCGTGTCCGAATTGACCTAGAAACATGTTCAAATTACCGAAAGGTTTTTTTAATGGAACCCATTTAATGGCACATGCCAGTTTTAGGGTCCCAAATACCGTAATTTTCAGTCGTCCTCAGGGCACGAGCCTGGAAACGTTTTTTCGTTAAATTCTATTACATCCTAGTTGCAAACCACCAACTGGACCCAACTAGCATGAATTTTCGACCCCAAGTCTTTCGTGGCACCTGTGGTACACTGGTCACGGGTTCCACGGAAAGGGCTCAAAATTAGCCAAAAACAGGCTTTATTGGCTTATAACTCGCGATAGAAAACTCGGATCGTCGAAAACTCACTTCCATCGTGTAGAGCGTGTCTGAATTGACCTAGAAACATGTTCAAATTACCGAAAAGTTTTTTTATGGAACCCATTTAATGGCACATGCCAGTTTTAGGGTCCCAAATACCGTAATTTTCAGTCGTCCTCAGGGCACGAGCCTGGAAACGTTTTTTCGCTAAATTCTATTACATCCTAGTTGCAAACCACCAACTGGACCCAACTAGCATGAATTTTCGACCCCAAGTCTTTCGTGGCACCTGTGGTACACTGGTCACGGGTTCCACGGATAGGGCTCAAAATAAGCCAAAAAACAGGCTTTATTGGATTATAACTCGCGATAGGAAACTCGGATCGTCGAAAACTCACTTCCATCGTGTAGAGCGTGTCCGAATTGACCTAGAAACATGTTCAAATTACCGAAAAGTTTTTTTAATGGAACCCATTTAATGGCACATGCCAGTTTTAGGGTCCCAAATACCGTAATTTTCAGTCGTCCTCAGGGCACGAGCCTGGAAACGTTTTTTCGCTAAATTCTATTACATCCTAGTTGCAAACCACCAACTGGACCCAACTAGCATGAATTTTCGACCCCAAGTCTTTCGTGGCACCTGTGGTACACTGGTCACGGGTTCCACGGATAGGGCTCAAAATAAGCCAAAAAACAGGCTTTATTGGATTATAACTCGCGATAGGAAACTCGGATCGTCGAAAACTCACTTCCATCGTGTAGAGCGTGTCCGAATTGACCTAGAAACATGTTCAAATTACCGAAAAGTTTTTTTAATGGAACCCATTTAATGGCACATGCCAGTTTTAGGGTCCCAAATACCGTAATTTTCAGTCGTCCTCAGGGCACGAGCCTGGAAACGTTTTTTTCGTTAAATTCTATTACATCCTAGTTGCAAACCACCAACTGGACCCAACTAGCATGAATTTTCGACCCCAAGTCTTTCGTGGCACCTGTGGTACACTGGTCATGGGTTCCACGGAAAGGGCTCAAAATTAGCCAAAAACAGGCTTTATTGGCTTATAACTCGCGATAGAAAACTCGGATCGTCGAAAACTCACTTCCATCGTGTAGAGCGTGTCCGAATTGACCTAGAAACATAATCAAATTACCGAAAAGTTTTTTTAATGGAACCCATTTAATGGCACATGCCAGTTTTCGGGTCCCAAATACCGTAATTTTCAGTCGTCCTCAGGGCACGAGCCTGGAAACGTTTTTTCGTTAAATTCTATTACATCCTAGTTGCAAACCACCAACTGGACCCAACTAGCATGAATTTTCGACCCCAAGTCTTTCGTGGCACCTGTGGTACACTGGTCACGGGTTCCACGGAAAGGGCTCAAAATTAGCCAAAAACAGGCTTTATTGGCTTATAACTCGCGATAGAAAACTCGGATCGTCGAAAACTCACTTCCATCGTGTAGAGCGTGTCCGAATTAACCTAGAAACATGTTCAAATTACCGAAAAGTTTTTTTAATGGAACCCATTTAATGGCACATGCCAGTTTTAGGGTCCCAAATACCGTAATTTTCAGTCGTCCTCAGGGCACGAGCCTGGAAACGTTTTTTCGCTAAATTCTATTACATCCTAGTTGCAAACCACCAACTGGACCCAACTAGCATGAATTTTCGACCCCAAGTCTTTCGTGGCACCTGTGGTACACTGGTCACGGGTTCCACGGATAGGGCTCAAAATAAGCCAAAAACAGGCTTTATTGGCTTATAACTCGCGATAGAAAACTCGGATCGTCGAAAACTCACTTCCATCGTGTAGAGCGTGTCCGAATTGACCTAGAAACATGTTCAAATTACCGAAAGGTTTTTTTAATGGAACCCATTTAATGGCACATGCCAGTTTTAGGGTCCCAAATACCGTAATTTTCAGTCGTCCTCAGGGCACGAGCCTGGAAACGTTTTTTCGCTAAATTCTATTACATCCTAGTTGCAAACCACCAACTGGACCCAACTAGCATGAATTTTCGACCCCAAGTCTTTCGTGGCACCTGTGGTACACTGGTCACGGGTTCCACGGATAGGGCTCAAAATAAGCCAAAAAACAGGCTTTATTGGATTATAACTCGCGATAGGAAACTCGGATCGTCGAAAACTCACTTCCATCGTGTAGAGCGTGTCCGAATTGACCTAGAAACATGTTCAAATTACCGAAAAGTTTTTTTAATGGAACCCATTTAATGGCACATGCCAGTTTTAGGGTCCCAAATACCGTAATTTTCAGTCGTCCTCAGGGCACGAGCCTGGAAACGTTTTTTCGCTAAATTCTATTACATCCTAGTTGCAAACCACCAACTGGACCCAACTAGCATGAATTTTCGACCCCAAGTCTTTCGTGGCACCTGTGGTACACTGGTCACGGGTTCCACGGAAAGGGCTCAAAATTAGCCAAAAACAGGCTTTATTGGCTTATAACTCGCGATAGAAAACTCGGATCGTTGAAAACTCACTTCCATCGTGTAGAGCGTGTCCGAATTGACCTAGAAACATGTTCAAATTACCGAAAAGTTTTTTTAATGGAACCCATTTAATGGCACATGCCAGTTTTAGGGTCCCAAATACCGTGATTTTCAGTCGTCCTCAGGGCACGAGCCTGGAAACGTTTTTTCGTTAAATTCTATTATATCATAGTTGCAAACCACCAACTGGACCCAACTAGCATGAATTTTCGACCCCAAGTCTTTCGTGGCACCTTTGGTACACTGGTCACGGGTTCCACGGAAAGGGCTCAAAATTAGCCAAAAACAGGCTTTATTGGCTTATAACTCGCGATAGGAAACTCGGATCGTCGAAAACTCACTTCCATCGTGTAGAGCGTGTCCGAATTGACCTAGTAACATGTTCAAATTACCGAAAGGTTTTTTTAATGGAACCCATTTAATGGCACATGCCAGTTTTAGGGTCCCAAATACCGTAATTTTCAGTCGTCCTCAGGGCACGAGCCTGGAAACGTTTTTTCGCTAAATTCTATTACATCCTAGTTGCAAACCACCAACTGGACCCAACTAGCATGAATTTTCGACCCCAAGTCTTCCGTGGCACCTGTGGTACACTGGTCACGGGTTCCACGGATAGGGCTCAAAATAAGCCAAAAACAGGCTTTATTGGCTTATAACTCGCGATAGGAAACTCGGATCGTCGAAAACTCACTTCCATCGTGTAGAGCGTGTCCGAATTGACCTAGAAACATGTTCAAATTACCGAAAAGTTTTTTTAATGGAACCCATTTAATGGCACATGCCAGTTTTAGGGTCCCAAATACCGTAATTTTCAGTCGTCCTCAGGGCACGAGCCTGGAAACGTTTTTTTCGTTAAATTCTATTACATCCTAGTTGCAAACCACCAACTGGACCCAACTAGCATGAATTTTCGACCCCAAGTCTTTCGTGGCACCTGTGGTACACTGGTCATGGGTTCCACGGAAAGGGCTCAAAATTAGCCAAAAACAGGCTTTATTGGCTTATAACTCGCGATAGAAAACTCGGATCGTCGAAAACTCACTTCCATCGTGTAGAGCGTGTCCGAATTGACCTAGAAACATAATCAAATTACCGAAAAGTTTTTTTAATGGAACCCATTTAATGGCACATGCCAGTTTTCGGGTCCCAAATACCGTAATTTTCAGTCGTCCTCAGGGCACGAGCCTGGAAACGTTTTTTCACTAAATTCTATTACATCCTAGTTGCAAACCACCAACTGGACCCAACTAGCATGAATTTTCGACCCCAAGTCTTTCGTGGCACCTGTGGTACACTGGTCACGGGTTCCACGGAAAGGGCTCAAAATTAGCCAAAAACAGGCTTTATTGGCTTATAACTCGCGATAGGAAACTCGGATCGTCGAAAACTCACTTCCATCGTGTAGAGCGTGTCCGAATTGACCTAGAAACATGTTCAAATTACCGAAAGGTTTTTTTAATGGAACCCATTTAATGGCACATGCCAGTTTTAGGGTCCCAAATACCGTACTTTTCAGTCGTCCTCAGGGCACGAGCCTGGAAACGTTTTTTCGTTAAATTCTATTACATCCTAGTTGCAAACCACCAACTGGACCCAACTAGCATGAATTTTCGACCCCAAGTCTTTCGTGGCACCTGTGGTACACTGGTCACGGGTTCCACGGAAAGGGCTCAAAATTAGCCAAAAACAGGCTTTATTGGCTTATAACTCGCGATAGAAAACTCGGATCGTCGAAAACTCACTTCCATCGTGTAGAGCGTGTCTGAATTGACCTAGAAACATGTTCAAATTACCGAAAAGTTTTTTTATGGAACCCATTTAATGGCACATGCCAGTTTTAGGGTCCCAAATACCGTAATTTTCAGTCGTCCTCAGGGCACGAGCCTGGAAACGTTTTTTCGCTAAATTCTATTACATCCTAGTTGCAAACCACCAACTGGACCCAACTAGCATGAATTTTCGACCCCAAGTCTTTCGTGGCACCTGTGGTACACTGGTCACGGGTTCCACGGATAGGGCTCAAAATAAGCCAAAAAACAGGCTTTATTGGATTATAACTCGCGATAGGAAACTCGGATCGTCGAAAACTCACTTCCATCGTGTAGAGCGTGTCCGAATTGACCTAGAAACATGTTCAAATTACCGAAAAGTTTTTTTAATGGAACCCATTTAATGGCACATGCCAGTTTTAGGGTCCCAAATACCGTAATTTTCAGTCGTCCTCAGGGCACGAGCCTGGAAACGTTTTTTCGCTAAATTCTATTACATCCTAGTTGCAAACCACCAACTGGACCCAACTAGCATGAATTTTCGACCCCAAGTCTTTCGTGGCACCTGTGGTACACTGGTCACGGGTTCCACGGATAGGGCTCAAAATAAGCCAAAGAACAGGCTTTATTGGATTATAACTCGCGATAGGAAACTCGGATCGTCGAAAACTCACTTCCATCGTGTAGAGCGTGTCCGAATTGACCTAGAAACATGTTCAAATTACCGAAAAGTTTTTTAATGGAACCCATTTAATGGCACATGCCAGTTTTAGGGTCCCAAATACCGTAATTTTCAGTCGTCCTCAGGGCACGAGCCTGAAAACGTTTTTTCGCTAAATTCTATTACATCCTAGTTGCAAACCACCAACCGGACCCAACTAGCATGAATTTTCGACCCCAAGTCTTTCGTGGCACCTGTGGTACACTGGTCACGGGTTCCACGGAAAGGGCTCAAAATTAGCCAAAAACAGGCTTTATTGGCTTATAACTCGCGATAGGAAACTCGGATCGTCGAAAACTCACTTCCATCGTGTAGAGCGTGTCCGATTTGACCTAGAAACATGTTCAAATTACCGAAAAGTTTTTTTAATGGAACCCATTTAATGGCACATGCCAGTTTTAGGGTCCCAAATACCGTGATTTTCAGTCGTCCTCAGGGCACGAGCCTGGAAACGTTTTTTCGTTAAATTCTATTACATCATAGTTGCAAACCACCAACTGGACCCAACTAGCATGAATTTTCGACCCCAAGTCTTTCGTGGCACCTTTGGTACACTGGTCACGGGTTCCACGGAAAGGGCTCAAAATTAGCCAAAAACAGGCTTTATTGGCTTATAACTCGCGATAGGAAACTCGGATCGTCGAAAACTCACTTCCATCGTGTAGAGCGTGTCCGAATTGACCTAGAAACATGTTCAAATTACCGAAAGGTTTTTTTAATGGAACCCATTTAATGGCACATGCCAGTTTTAGGGTCCCAAATACCGTAATTTTCAGTCGTCCTCAGGGCACGAGCCTGGAAACGTTTTTTCGCTAAATTCTATTACATCCTAGTTGCAAACCACCAACTGGACCCAACTAGCATGAATTTTCGACCCCAAGTCTTCCGTGGCACCTGTGGTACACTGGTCACGGGTTCCACGGATAGGGCTCAAAATAAGCCAAAAACAGGCTTTATTGGCTTATAACTCGCGATAGGAAACTCGGATCGTCGAAAACTCACTTCCATCGTGTAGAGCGTGTCCGAATTGACCTAGAAACATGTTCAAATTACCGAAAAGTTTTTTTAATGGAACCCATTTAATGGCACATGCCAGTTTTAGGGTCCCAAATACCGTAATTTTCAGTCGTCCTCAGGGCACGAGCCTGGAAACGTTTTTTTCGTTAAATTCTATTACATCCTACTTGCAAACCACCAACTGGACCCAACTAGCATGAATTTTCGACCCCAAGTCTTTCGTGGCACCTGTGTTACACTGGTCACGGGTTCCACGGAAAGGGCTCAAAATTAGCCAAAAACAGGCTTTATTGGCTTATAACTCGCGATAGAAAACTCGGATCGTCGAAAACTCACTTCCATCGTGTAGAGCGTGTCCGAATTGACCTAGAAACATAATCAAATTACCGAAAAGTTTTTTTAATGGAACCCATTTAATGGCACATGCCAGTTTTCGGGTCCCAAATACCGTAATTTTCAGTCGTCCTCAGGGCACGAGCCTGGAAACGTTTTTTCGTTAAATTCTATTACATCCTAGTTGCAAACCACCAACTGGACCCAACTAGCATGAATTTTCGACCCCAAGTCTTTCGTGGCACCTGTGGTACACTGGTCACGGGTTCCACGGAAAGGGCTCAAAATTAGCCAAAAACAGGCTTTATTGGCTTATAACTCGCGATAGAAAACTCGGATCGTCGAAAACTCACTTCCATCGTGTAGAGCGTGTCCGAATTGACCTAGAAACATGTTCAAATTACCGAAAAGTTTTTTTAATGGAACCCATTTAATGGCACATGCCAGTTTAGGGTCCCAAATACCGTAATTTTCAGTCGTCCTCAGGGCACGAGCCTGGAAACGTTTTTTCGCTAAATTCTATTACATCCTAGTTGCAAACCACCAACTGGACCCAACTAGCATGAATTTTCGACCCCAAGTCTTTCGTGGCACCTGTGGTACACTGGTCACGGGTTCCACGGAAAGGGCTCAAAATTAGCCAAAAACAGGCTTTATTGGCTTATAACTCGCGATAGGAAACTCGGATCGTCGAAAACTCACTTCCATCGTGTAGAGCGTGTCCGAATTGACCTAGAAACATGTTCAAATTACCGAAAAGTTTTTTTAATGGAACCCATTTAATGGCACATGCCAGTTTAGGGTCCCAAATACCGTAATTTTCAGTCGTCCTCAGGGCACGAGCCTGGAAACGTTTTTTCGCTAAATTCTATTACATCCTAGTTGCAAACCACCAACTGGACCCAACTAGCATGATTTTTCGACCCCAAGTCTTTCGTGGCACCTGTGAAACACTGGTCACGGGTTCCACGGAAAGGGCTCAAAATTAGCCAAAAACAGGCTTTATTGGCTTATAACTCGCGATAGGAAACTCGGATCGTCGAAAACTCACTTCCATCGTGTAGAGCGTGTCCGAATTGACCTAGAAACATGTTCAAATTACCGAAAAGTTTTTTTAATGGAACCCATTTAATGGCACATGCCAGTTTTAGGGTCCCAAATACCGTAATTTTCAGTCGTCCTCAGGGCACGAGCCTGGAAACGTTTTTTCGCTAAATTCTATTACATCCTAGTTGCAAACTACCAACTGGACCCAACTAGCATGAATTTTCGACCCCAAGTCTTTCGTGGCACCTGTGGTACACTGGTCACGGGTTCCACGGAAAGGGCTCAAAATTAGCCAAAAACAGGCTTTATTGGCTTATAACTCGCGATAGGAAACTCGGATCGTCGAAAACTCACTTCCATCGTGTAGAGCGTGTCCGAATTGACCTAGAAACAAGTTCAAATTACCGAAAAGTTTTTTTAATGGAACCCATTTAATGGCACATGCCAGTTTTAGGGTCCCAAGTACCGTAATTTTCAGTCGTCCTCAGGGCACGAGCCTGGAAACGTTTTTTCGCTAAATTCTATTACATCCTAGTTGCAAACCACCAACTGGACCCAACTAGCACGAATTTTCGACCCCAAGTCTTTCGTGGCACCTGTGGTACACTGGTCACGGGTTCCACGGAAAGGGCTCAAAATTAGCCAAAAACAGGCTTTATTGACTTATAACTCGCGATAGAAAACTCGGATCGTCGAAAACTCACTTCCATCGTGTAGAGCGTGTCCGATTTGACCTAGAAACATGTTCAAATTACCGAAAAGTTTTTTTAATGGAACCCATTTAATGGCACATGCCAGTTTTAGGGTCCCAAATACCGTAATTTTCAGTCGTCCTCAGCGCACGAGCCTGGAAACGTTTTTTCGCTAAATTCTATTACATCCTAGTTGCAAACCACCAACTGGACCCAACTAGCATGAATTTTCGACCCCAAGTCTTTCGTGGCACCTGTGGTACACTGGTCACGGGTTCCACGGAAAGGGCTCAAAATTAGCCAAAAACAGGCTTTATTGGCTTATAACTCGCGATAGAAAACTCGGATCGTTGAAAACTCACTTCCATCGTGTAGAGCGTGTCCGATTTGACCTAGAAACATGTTCAAATTACCGAAAAGTTTTTTTAATGGAACCCATTTAATGGCACATGCCAGTTTTAGGGTCCCAAATACCGTAATTTTCAGTCGTCCTCAGGGCACGAGCCTGGAAACGTTTTTTCGCTAAATTCTATTACATCCTAGTTGCAAACCATCAACTGGACCCAACTAGCATGAATTTTCGACCCCAAGTCTTTCGTGGCACCTGTGGTACACTGGTCACGGGTTCCACGGAAAGGGCTCAAAATTAGCCAAAAACAGGCTTTATTGGCTTATAACTCGCGATAGAAAACTCGGATCGTCGAAAACTCACTTCCATCGTGTAGAGCGTGTCCGAATTGACCTAGAAACATGTTCAAATTACCGAAAAGTTTTTTTTAATGGAACCCATTTAATGGCACATGCCAGTTTTAGGGTCCCAAATACCGTAATTTTCAGTCGTCCTCAGGGCACGAGCCTGGAAACGTTTTTTTCGCTAAATTCTATTACATCCTAGTTGCAAACCACCAACTGGACCCAACTAGCATGAATTTTCGACCCCAAGTCTTTCGTGGCACCTGTGGTACACTGGTCACGGGTTCCACGGAAAGGGCTCAAAATTAGCCAAAAACAGGCTTTATTGGCTTATAACTCGCGATAGAAAACTCGGATCGTCGAAAACTCACTTCCATCGTGTAGAGCGTGTCCGAATTGACCTAGAAACATGTTCAAATTACCGAAAAGTTTTTTTAATGGAACCCATTTAATGGCACATGCCAGTTTTAGGGTCCCAAATACCGTAATTTTCAGTCGTCCTCAGGGCACGAGCCTGGAAACGGTTTTTCGCTAAATTATATTACATCCCAGTTGCAAACCACCAACTGGACCCAACTAGCATGAATTTTCGACCCCAAGTCTTTCGTGGCACCTGTGGTACACTGGTCACGGGTTCCACGGAAAGGGCTCACAATTAGCCAAAAACAGGCTTTATTGGCTTATAACTCGCGATAGAAAACTCGGATCGTCGAAAACTCACTTCCATCGTGTAGAGCGTGTCCGAATTGACCTAGAAACATGTTCAAATTACCGAAAAGTTTTTTTAATGGAGCCCATTTAATGGCACATGCCAGTTTTAGGGTCCCAAATACCGTA
This sequence comes from Daptonema setosum, assembly GCA_964036265.1. Lineage (NCBI taxonomy): Eukaryota > Metazoa > Nematoda > Chromadorea > Monhysterida > Xyalidae > Daptonema > Daptonema setosum. The sequence continues at coordinate 126,675 of CAXIWR010000014.1, forward strand.
ATTTTCAGTCGTCCTCAGGGCACGAGCCTGGAAACGTTTTTTCGTTAAATTCTATTACATCCTAGTTGCAAACCACCAACTGGACCCAACTAGCATGAATTTTCGACCCCAAGTCTTTCGTGGCACCTGTGGTACACTGGTCACGGGTTCCACGGAAAGGGCTCAAAATTAGCCAAAAACAGGCTTTATTGGCTTATAACTCGCGATAGGAAACTCGGATCGTCGAAAACTCACTTCCATCGTGTAGAGCGTGTCCGAATTGACCTAGAAACATGTTCAAATTACCGAAAGGTTTTTTTAATGGAACCCATTTAATGGCACATGCCAGTTTTAGGGTCCCAAATACCGTAATTTTCAGTCGTCCTCAGGGCACGAGCCTGGAAACCTTTTTTCGCTAAATTCTATTACATCCTAGTTGCAAACCACCAACTGGACCCAACTAGCATGAATTTTCGACCCCAAGTCTTTAGTGGCACCTGTGGTACACTGGTCACGGGTTCCACGGATAGGGCTCAAAATTAGCCAAAAACAGGTTTTATTGGCTTATAACTCGCGATAGGAAACTCGGATCGTCGAAAACTCACTTCCATCGTGTAGAGCGTGTCCGAATTGACCTAGAAACATGTTCAAATTACCGAAAAGTTTTTTTAATGGAACCCATTTAATGGCACATGCCAGTTTTAGGGTCCCAAATACCGTAATTTTCAGTCGTCCTCAGGGCACGAGCCTGGAAACGTTTTTTCGTTAAATTCTATTACATCCTAGTTGCAAACCACCAACTGGACCCAACTAGCATGAATTTTCGACCCCAAGTCTTTCGTGGCACCTTTTGTACACTGGTCACGGGTTCCACGGAAAGGGCTCAAAATTAGCCAAAAACAGGCTTTATTGGCTTATAACTCGCGATAGAAAACTCGGATCGTCGAAAACTCACTTCCATCGTGTAGAGCGTGTCCGAATTGACCTAGAAACATGTTCAAATTACCGAAAGGTTTTTTTAATGGAACCCATTTAATGGCACATGCCAGTTTTAGGGTCCCAAATACCGTAATTTTCAGTCGTCCTCAGGGCACGAGCCTGGAAACGTTTTTTCGCTAAATTCTATTACATCCTAGTTGCAAACCACCAACTGGACCCAACTAGCATGAATTTTCGACCCCAAGTCTTTCGTGGCACCTGTGGTACACTGGTCACGGGTTCCACGGAAAGGGCTCAAAATTAGCCAAAAACAGGCTTTATTGGCTTATAACTCGCGATAGAAAACTCGGATCGTCGAAAACTCACTTCCATCGTGTAGAGCGTGTCCGAATTGACCTAGAAACATGTTCAAATTACCGAAAAGTATTTTTAATGGAACCCATTTAATGGCACATGCCAGTTTTAAGGTCCCAAATACCGTAATTTTCAGTCGTCCTCAGGGCACGAGCCTGGAAACGTTTTTTCGCTAAATTCTATTACATCCTAGTTGCAAACCACCAACTGGACCCAACTAGCATGAATTTTCGACCCCAAGTCTTTCGTGGCACCTGTGGTACACTGGTCACGGGTTCCACGGAAAGGGCTCAAAATTAGCCAAAAACAGGCTTTATTGGCTTATAACTCGCGATAGAAAACTCGGATCGTCGAAAACTCACTTCCATCGTGTAGAGCGTGTCCGAATTGACCTAGAAACATGTTCAAATTACCGAAAAGTATTTTTAATGGAACCCATTTAATGGCACATGCCAGTTTTAGGGTCCCAAATACCGTAATTTTCAGTCGTCCTCAGGGCACGAGCCTGGAAACGTTTTTTCGCTAAATTCTATTACATCCTAGTTGCAAACCACCAACTGGACCCAACTAGCATGAATTTCGACCCCAAGTCTTTCGTGGCACCTGTGGTACACTGGTCACGGGTTCCACGGAAAGGGCTCAAAATTAGCCAAAACAGGCTTTATTGGCTTATAACTCGCGATAGGAAACTCGGATCGTCGAAAACTCACTTCCATCGTGTAGAGCGTGTCCGAATTGACCTAGAAACATGTTCAAATTACCGAAAAGTTTTTTTAATGGAACCCATTTAATAGCACATGCCAGTTTTAGGATCCCAAATACCGTAATTTTCAGTCGTCCTCAGGGCACGAGCCTGGAAACGTTTTTCGCTAAATTCTATTACATCCTAGTTGCAAACCACCAACTGGACCCAACTAGCATGAATTTTCGACCCCAAGTCTTTCGTGGCACCTGTGGTACACTGGTCACGGGTTCCACGGAAAGGGCTCAAAATTAGCCAAAAACAGGCTTTATTGGCTTATAACTCGCGATAGGAAACTCGGATCGTCGAAAACTCACTTCGATCGTGTAGAGCGTGTCCGAATTGACCTAGAAACATGTTCAAATTACCGAAAAGTTTTTTTATGGAACCCATTTAATGGCACATGCCAGTTTTAGGGTCCCAAATACCGTGATTTTCAGTCGTCCTCAGGGCACGAGCCTGGAAACGTTTTTTCGCTAAATTCTATTACATCCTAGTTGCAAACCACCAACTGGACCCAACTAGCATGAATTTTCGACCCCAAGTCTTTCGTGGCACCTGTGGTACACTGGTCACGGGTTCCACGGAAAGGGCTCAAATTTAGCCAAAAACAGGCTTTATTGGCTTATAACTCGCGATAGGAAACTCGGATCGTCGAAAACTCACTTCCATCGTGTAGAGCGTGTCCGAATTGACCTAGAAACGTGTTCAAATTACCGAAAAGTTTTTTTAATGGAGCCCATTTAATGGCACATGCCAGTTTTAGGGTCCCAAATACCGTAATTTTCAGTCGTCCTCAGGGCACGAGCCTGGAAACGTTTTTTCGTTAAATTCTAATACATCCTATTTGCAAACCACCAACTGGACCCAACTAGCATGAATTTTCGACCCCAAGTCTTTCGTGGCACCTGTGGTACACTGGTCACGGGTTCCACGGAAAGGGCCTCAAAATTAGCCAAAAACAGGCTTTATTGGCTTATAACTCGCGATAGAAAACTCGGATCGTCGAAAACTCACTTCCATCGTGTAGAGCGTGTCCGAATTGACCTAGAAACATGTTCAAATTACCGAAAAGTTTTTTTAATGGAACCCATTCAATGGCACATGCCAGTTTTAGGGTCCCAAATACCGTAATTTTCAATCGTCCTCAGGGCACGAGCCTGGAAACGTTTTCTGGCTAAATTCTATTACATCCTAGTTGCAAACCACCAACTGACCCAACTAGCATGAATTTTCGACCCCAAGTCTTTCGTGGCACCTGTGGTACACTGGTCACGGGTTCCACGGAAAGGGCTCAAAATTAGCCAAAAACAGGCTTTATTGGCTTATAACTCGCGATAGAAAACTCGGATCGTCGAAAACTCACTTCCATCGTGTAGAGCGTGTCCGAATTGACCTAGAAACATGTTCAAATTACCGAAAAGTTTTTTTAATGGAACCCATTCAATGGCACATGCCAGTTTTAGGGTCCCAAATACCGTAATTTTCAATCGTCCTCAGGGGCACGAGCCTGGAAACGTTTTCTGGCTAAATTCTATTACATCCTAGTTGCAAACCACCAACTGGACCCAACTAGCATGAATTTTCGACCCCAAGTCTTTCGTGGCACCTGTGGTACACTGGTCACGGGTCCCACGGAAAGGGCTCAAAATTAGCCAAAAACAGGCTTTATTGGCTTATAACTCGCGATAGAAAACTCGGATCGTCGAAAACTCACTTCCATCGTGTAGAGCGTGTCCGAATTGACCTAGAAACATGTTCAAATTACCGAAAAGTTTTTTTAATGGAACCCATTCAATGGCACATGCCAGTTTTAGGGTCCCAAATACCGTAATTTTCAATCGTCCTCAGGGCACGAGCCTGGAAACTTTTTCTGGCTAAATTCTATTACATCCTAGTTGCGAACCACCAACTGGACCCAACTAGCATGAATTTTCGACCCCAAGTCTTTCGTGGCACCTGTGGTACACTGGTCACGGGTCCACGGAAAGGGCTCAAAATTAGCCAAAAACAGGCTTTATTGGCTTATAACTCGCGATAGAAAACTCGGATCGTCGAAAACTCACTTCCATCGTGTAGAGCGTGTCCGAATTGACCTAGAAACATGTTCAAATTACCGAAAAGTTTTTTTAATGGAACCCATTCAATGGCACATGCCAGTTTTAGGGTCCCAAATACCGTAATTTTCAATCGTCCTCAGGGCACGAGCCTGGAAACGTTTTCTGGCTAAATTCTATTACATCCTAGTTGCGAACCAACAACTGGACCCAACTAGCATGAATTTTCGACCCCAAGTCTTTCGTGGCACCTGTGGTACACTGGTCACGGGTTCCACGGAAAGGGCTCAAAATTAGCCAAAAACAGGCTTTATTGGCTTATAACTCGCGATAGAAAACTTGGATCGTCGAAAACTCACTTCCATCGTGTAGAGCGTGTCCGAATTGACCTAGAAACATGTTCAAATTACCGAAAAGTTTTTTTAATGGAACCCATTCAATGGCACATGCCAGTTTTAGGGTCCCAAATACCGTAATTTTCAATCGTCCTCAGGGCACGAGCCTGGAAACGTTTTCTGGCTAAATTCTATTACATCCTAGTTGCAAACCACCAACTGGACCCAACTAGCATGAATTTTCGACCCCCAAGTCTTTCGTGGCACCTGTGGTACACTGGTCACGGGTTCCACGGAAAGGGCTCAAAATTAGCCAAAAACAGGCTTTATTGGCTTATAACTCGCGATAGAAAACTCGGATCGTCGAAAACTCACTTCCATCGTGTAGAGCGTGTCCGAATTGACCTAGAAACATGTTCAAATTACCGAAAAGTTTTTTTAATGGAACCCATTCAATGGCACATGCCAGTTTTAGGGTCCCAAATACCGTAATTTTCAATCGTCCTCAGGGCACGAGCCTGGAAACGTTTTCTGGCTAAATTCTATTACATCCTAGTTGCAAACCACCAACTGGACCCAACTAGCATGAATTTTCGACCCCAAGTCTTTCGTGGCACCTGTGGTACACTGGTCACGAGTTCCACGGAAAGGGCTCAAAATTAGCCAAAAACAGGCTTTATTGGCTTATAACTCGCGATAGAAAACTCGGATCGTCGAAAACTCACTTCCATCGTGTAGAGCGTGTCCGAATTGACCTAGAAACATGTTCAAATTACCGAAAAGTTTTTTTAATGGAACCCATTCAATGGCACATGCCAGTTTTAGGGTCCCAAATACCGTAATTTTCAATCGTCCTCAGGGCACGAGCCTGGAAACGTTTTCTGGCTAAATTCTATTACATCCTAGTTGCAAACCACCAACTGGACCAACTAGCATGAATTTTCGACCCCAAGTCTTTCGTGGCACCTGTGGTACACTGGTCACGGGTTCCACGGAAAGGGCTCAAAATTAGCCAAAAACAGGCTTTATTGGCTTATAACTCGCGATAGAAAACTCGGATCGTCGAAAACTCACTTCCATCGTGTAGAGCGTGTCCGAATTGACCTAGAAACATGTTCAAATTACCGAAAAGTTTTTTTAATGGAACCCATTCAATGGCACATGCCAGTTTTAGGGTCCCAAATACCGTAATTTTCAATCGTCCTCAGGGCACGAGCCTGGAAACGTTTTCTGGCTAAATTCTATTACATCCTAGTTGCAAACCACCAACTGGACCCAACTAGCATGAATTTTCGACCCCAAGTCTTTCGTGGCACCTGTGGTACACTGGTCACGGGTTCCACGGAAAGGGCTCAAAATTAGCCAAAAACAGGCTTTATTGGCTTATAACTCGCGATAGAAAACTCGGATCGTCGAAAACTCACTTCCATCGTGTAGAGCGTGTCCGAATTGACCTAGAAACATGTTCAAATTACCGAAAAGTTTTTTTAATGGAACCCATTCAATGGCACATGCCAGTTTTAGGGTCCCAAATACCGTAATTTTCAATCGTCCTCAGGGCACGAGCCTGGAAACGTTTTCTGGCTAAATTCTATTACATCCTAGTTGCAAACCACCAACTGGACCCAACTAGCATGAATTTTCGACCCCAAGTCTTTCGTGACACCTGTGGTACACTGGTCACGGGTTCCACGGAAAGGGCTCAAAATTAGCCAAAAACAGGCTTTATTGGCTTATAACTCGCGATAGAAAACTCGGATCGTCGAAAACTCACTTCCATCGTGTAGAGCGTGTCCGAATTGACCTAGAAACATGTTCAAATTACCGAAAAGTTTTTTTAATGGAACCCATTCAATGGCACATGCCAGTTTTAGGGTCCCAAATACCGTAATTTTCAATCGTCCTCAGGGCACGAGCCTGGAAACGTTTTCTGGCTAAATTCTATTACATCCTAGTTGCAAACCACCAACTGGACCCAACTAGCATGAATTTTCGACCCCAAGTCTTTCGTGGCACCTGTGGTACACTGGTCACGAGTTCCACGGAAAGGGCTCAAAATTAGCCAAAAACAGGCTTTATTGGCTTATAACTCGCGATAGAAAACTCGGATCGTCGAAAACTCACTTCCATCGTGTAGAGCGTGTCCGAATTGACCTAGAAACATGTTCAAATTACCGAAAAGTTTTTTTAATGGAACCCATTCAATGGCACATGCCAGTTTTAGGGTCCCAAATACCGTAATTTTCAATCGTCCTCAGGGCACGAGCCTGGAAACGTTTTCTGGCTAAATTCTATTACATCCTAGTTGCAAACCACCAACTGGACCCAACTAGCATGAATTTTCGACCCCAAGTCTTTCGTGGCTCCTGTGGTACACTGGTCACGAGTTCCACGGAAAGGGCTCAAAATTAGCCAAAAACAGGCTTTATTGGCTTATAACTCGCGATAGAAAACTCGGATCGTCGAAAACTCACTTCCATCGTGTAGAGCGTGTCCGAATTGACCTAGAAATATGTTCAAATTACCGAAAAAGTTTTTTTAATGGAACCCATTCAATGGCACATGCCAGTTTTAGGGTCCCAAATACCGTAATTTTCAATCGTCCTCAGGGCACGAGCCTGGAAACGTTTTCTGGCTAAATTCTATTACATCCTAGTTGCTTGCAAACCACCAACTGGACCCAACTAGCATGAATTTTCGACCCCAAGTCTTTCGTGGCACCTGTGGTACACTGGTCACGGGTTCCACGGAAAGGGCTCAAAATTAGCCAAAAACAGGCTTTATTGGCTTATAACTCGCGATAGAAAACTCGGATCGTCGAAAACTCACTTCCATCGTGTAGAGCGTGTCCGAATTGACCTAGAAACATGTTCAAATTACCGAAAAGTTTTTTTAATGGAACCCATTCAATGGCACATGCCAGTTTTAGGGTCCCAAATACCGTAATTTTCAATCGTCCTCAGGGCACGAGCCTGGAAACGTTTTCTGGCTAAATTCTATTACATCCTAGTTGCAAACCACCAACTGGACCCAACTAGCATGAATTTTCGACCCCAAGTCTTTCGTGGCACCTGTGGTACACTGGTCACGGGTTCCACGGAAAGGGCTCAAAATTAGCCAAAAACAGGCTTTATTGGCTTATAACTCGCGATAGAAAACTCGGATCGTCGAAAACTCACTTCCATCGTGTAGAGCGTGTCCGAATTGACCTAGAAACATGTTCAAATTACCGAAAAGTTTTTTTAATGGAACCCATTCAATGGCACATGCCAGTTTTAGGGTCCCAAATACCGTAATTTTCAATCGTCCTCAGGGCACGAGCCTGGAAACGTTTTCTGGCTAAATTCTATTACATCCTAGTTGCAAACCACCAACTGGACCCAACTAGCATGAATTTTCGACCCCAAGTCTTTCGTGGCACCTGTGGTACACTGGTCACGGGTTCCACGGAAAGGGCTCAAAATTAGCCAAAAACAGGCTTTATTGGCTTATAACTCGCGATAGAAAACTCGGATCGTCGAAAACTCACTTCCATCGTGTAGAGCGTGTCCGAATTGACCTAGAAACATGTTCAAATTACCGAAAAGTTTTTTTAATGGAACCCATTCAATGGCACATGCCAGTTTTAGGGTCCCAAATACCGTAATTTTCAATCGTCCTCAGGGCACGAGCCTGGAAACGTTTTCTGGCTAAATTCTATTACATCCTAGTTGCAAACCACCAACTGGACCCAACTAGCATGAATTTTCGACCCCAAGTCTTTCGTGGCACCTGTGGTACACTGGTCACGAGTTCCACGGAAAGGGCTCAAAATTAGCCAAAAACAGGCTTTATTGGCTTATAACTCGCGATAGAAAACTCGGATCGTCGAAAACTCACTTCCATCGTGTAGAGCGTGTCCGAATTGACCTAGAAACATGTTCAAATTACCGAAAAGTTTTTTTAATGGAACCCATTCAATGGCACATGCCAGTTTTACAGCCAGTTCACAGAAGGTGAAATAGTATTTCCAGCAGTGAAATAGTATTTCGGGAAAAAACTTTGAAGCTTCATTACTGGAGCTATATAGCTGGTGCAAAGCTGTTTTTCATGTCAAACTGTAAAGACATGATCAAGTTGTTAACTATATTGAGAAATCAATTTTTAAAGATCGGAACGTATTTTTAAAATGAATTTAAATTTTTTTTTCATATGGAATACGTCAATCGTTTCGGTTTAAAAAACGTCACTCATAATGTCAATGTCAACGAGAACGTCATTCGGTCCCGTAAACAGATTATGACAATAAAAACACTGAATTGTTGCTTTTAAGTGAAAGATAATCAATCAAGCTTTCAGTTTCTATCACATTTTTAGTGTTTAATAGTATTAAGTCAGAAAAAAATTAAGAAAAACAATGATTGACGGAATTTTCATCCAAATACGTCATTGGGATTGTATTTGGGTGAATAAAAAACTTTCTATTGACACCACTGCGCGGAAACTTTGAAAACTGGACAAAGAAGCCTTCCTCTTTCGTTATGAGTTAATTATAAAGTATGGTATCTTTTTACATATGCTCATTTAATCTTGTATCAGTTATCATTCTGAATGACACAATGATGAACACTTTTTCAATTTGATAACACAAAAAAGTCGATAAATGAAAATTTTCTCCAATTTCGCCGTTTTATGTCTCATTTGAATCACCGATTTTTTTCCAACTGAATGATATATTAATCAATGTGTGTAATCATCAGGACTGCAAAGTTTTTGATGAAATTAGTTTCATGTATGCATTCTGCTTAGTCAAATCATGGCTTTCATCTTCATGCACACGCGTGTTTGTTTGTGAGCACACGCAAAACGACACGTAAGCATCAATGTGCACGCAACCTAATGTTTCAGACACAAATACAAATACTGATTGACAGGAATTTATGTTGAATGACACGAATTTATGTTAGGCGTAGAAGTCGTGATTTTTTGTTTGTGTACTTGATTAGCACATCAAAAGAACCGTAACGACCCTATTTGTCAACCTGAGAACCCACTATAAAAACAGAATCTGATTCAGAGAGTAATTAACCGAATGACGTTCTCGTTGACATTGACATTATGAGTGACGTTTTTTGAACCGAAACGATTGACGTATTCCGTATGAAAAAAAAATTTAAATTCATTTTAAAAATACGTTCCGATCTTAAAAAATTGATTTCTCAATATAGATTAACAACTTGATCATGTCTTTACAGTTTGACATGAAAAAAAGCTTTGCACCAGCTATGTAGCTCCAGTAATGAAGCTTCAAAGTTTTTTCCCGAAATACTATTTCACTGCTGGAAATACTATTTCACCTTCTGTGAACTGGCTGTTAGGGTCCCAAATACCGTAATTTTCAATCGTCCTCAGGGCACGAGCCTGGAAACGTTTTCTGGCTAAATTCTATTACATCCTAGTTGCAAACCACCAACTGGACCCAACTAGCATGAATTTTCGACCCCAAGTCTTTCGTGGCACCTGTGGTACACTGGTCACGAGTTCCACGGAAAGGGCTCAAAATTAGCCAAAAACAGGCTTTATTGGCTTATAACTCGCGATAGAAAACTCGGATCGTCGAAAACTCACTTCCATCGTGTAGAGCGTGTCCGAATTGACCTAGAAACATGTTCAAATTACCGAAAAGTTTTTTTAATGGAACCCATTCAATGGCACATGCCAGTTTTAGGGTCCCAAATACCGTAATTTTCAATCGTCCTCAGGGCACGAGCCTGGAAACGTTTTCTGGCTAAATTCTATTACATCCTAGTTGCAAACCACCAACTGGACCCAACTAGCATGAATTTTCGACCCCAAGTCTTTCGTGGCACCTGTGGTACACTGGTCACGGGTTCCACGGAAAGGGCTCAAAATTAGCCAAAAACAGGCTTTATTGGCTTATAACTCGCGATAGAAAACTCGGATCGTCGAAAACTCACTTCCATCGTGTAGAGCGTGTCCGAATTGACCTAGAAACATGTTCAAATTACCGAAAAGTTTTTTTAATGGAACCCATTCAATGGCACATGCCAGTTTTAGGGTCCCAAATACCGTAATTTTCAATCGTCCTCAGGGCACGAGCCTGGAAACGTTTTCTGGCTAAATTCTATTACATCCTAGTTGCAAACCACCAACTGGACCCAACTAGCATGAATTTTCGACCCCAAGTCTTTCGTGGCACCTGTGGTACACTGGTCACGGGTTCCACGGAAAGGGCTCAAAATTAGCCAAAAACAGGCTTTATTGGCTTATAACTCGCGATAGAAAACTCGGATCGTCGAAAACTCACTTCCATCGTGTAGAGCGTGTCCGAATTGACCTAGAAACATGTTCAAATTACCGAAAAGTTTTTTTAATGGAACCCATTCAATGGCACATGCCAGTTTTAGGGTCCCAAATACCGTAATTTTCAATCGTCCTCAGGGCACGAGCCTGGAAACGTTTTCTGGCTAAATTCTATTACATCCTAGTTGCAAACCACCAACTGGACCCAACTAGCATGAATTTTCGACCCCAAGTCTTTCGTGGCACCTGTGGTACACTGGTCACGAGTTCCACGGAAAGGGCTCAAAATTAGCCAAAAACAGGCTTTATTGGCTTATAACTCGCGATAGAAAACTCGGATCGTCGAAAACTCACTTCCATCGTGTAGAGCGTGTCCGAATTGACCTAGAAACATGTTCAAATTACCGAAAAGTTTTTTTAATGGAACCCATTCAATGGCACATGCCAGTTTTAGGGTCCCAAATACCGTAATTTTCAATCGTCCTCAGGGCACGAGCCTGGAAACGTTTTCTGGCTAAATTCTATTACATCCTAGTTGCAAACCACCAACTGGACCCAACTAGCATGAATTTTCGACCCCAAGTCTTTCGTGGCACCTGTGGTACACTGGTCACGGGTTCCACGGAAAGGGCTCAAAATTAGCCAAAAACAGGCTTTATTGGCTTATAACTCGCGATAGAAAACTCGGATCGTCGAAAACTCACTTCCATCGTGTAGAGCGTGTCCGAATTGACCTAGAAACATGTTCAAATTACCGAAAAGTTTTTTTAATGGAACCCATTCAATGGCACATGCCAGTTTTAGGGTCCCAAATACCGTAATTTTCAATCGTCCTCAGGGCACGAGCCTGGAAACGTTTTCTGGCTAAATTCTATTACATCCTAGTTGCAAACCACCAACTGGACCCAACTAGCATGAATTTTCGACCCCAAGTCTTTCGTGGCACCTGTGGTACACTGGTCACGGGTTCCACGGAAAGGGCTCAAAATTAGCCAAAAACAGGCTTTATTGGCTTATAACTCGCGATAGAAAACTCGGATCGTCGAAAACTCACTTCCATCGTGTAGAGCGTGTCCGAATTGACCTAGAAACATGTTCAAATTACCGAAAAGTTTTTTTAATGGAACCCATTCAATGGCACATGCCAGTTTTAGGGTCCCAAATACCGTAATTTTCAATCGTCCTCAGGGCACGAGCCTGGAAACGTTTTCTGGCTAAATTCTATTACATCCTAGTTGCAAACCACCAACTGGACCCAACTAGCATGAATTTTCGACCCCAAGTCTTTCGTGGCACCTGTGGTACACTGGTCACGGGTTCCACGGAAAGGGCTCAAAATTAGCCAAAAACAGGCTTTATTGGCTTATAACTCGCGATAGAAAACTCGGATCGTCGAAAACTCACTTCCATCGTGTAGAGCGTGTCCGAATTGACCTAGAAACATGTTCAAATTACCGAAAAGTTTTTTTAATGGAACCCATTCAATGGCACATGCCAGTTTTAGGGTCCCAAATACCGTAATTTTCAATCGTCCTCAGGGCACGAGCCTGGAAACGTTTTCTGGCTAAATTCTATTACATCCTAGTTGCGAACCACCAACTGGACCCAACTAGCATGAATTTTCGACCCCAAGTCTTTCGTGGCACCTGTGGTACACTGGTCACGGGTTCCACGGAAAGGGCTCAAAATTAGCCAAAAACAGGCTTTATTGGCTTATAACTCGCGATAGAAAACTCGGATCGTCGAAAACTCACTTCCATCGTGTAGAGCGTGTCCGAATTGACCTAGAAACATGTTCAAATTACCGAAAAGTTTTTTTAATGGAACCCATTCAATGGCACATGCCAGTTTTAGGGTCCCAAATACCGTAATTTTCAATCGTACTCAGGGCACGAGCCTGGAAACGTTTTCTGGCTAAATTCTATTACATCCTAGTTGCGAACCACCAACTGGACCCAACTAGCATGAATTTTCGACCCCAAGTCTTTCGTGGCACCTGTGGTACACTGGTCACGGGTTCCACGGAAAGGGCTCAAAATTAGCCAAAAACAGGCTTTATTGGCTTATAACTCGCGATAGAAAACTCGGATCGTCGAAAACTCACTTCCATCGTGTAGAGCGTGTCCGAATTGACCTAGAAACATGTTCAAATTACCGAAAAGTTTTTTTAATGGAACCCATTCAATGGCACATGCCAGTTTTAGGGTCCCAAATACCGTAATTTTCAATCGTCCTCAGGGCACGAGCCTGGAAACGTTTTCTGGCTAAATTCTATTACATCCTAGTTGCGAACCACCAACTGGACCCAACTAGCATGAATTTTCGACCCCAAGTCTTTCGTGGCACCTGTGGTACACTGGTCACGGGTTCCACGGAAAGGGCTCAAAATTAGCCAAAAACAGGCTTTATTGGCTTATAACTCGCGATAGAAAACTCGGATCGTCGAAAACTCACTTCCATCGTGTAGAGCGTGTCCGAATTGACCTAGAAACATGTTCAAATTACCGAAAAGTTTTTTTAATGGAACCCATTCAATGGCACATGCCAGTTTTAGGGTCCCAAATACCGTAATTTTCAATCGTCCTCAGGGCACGAGCCTGGAAACGTTTTCTGGCTAAATTCTATTACATCCTAGTTGCGAACCACCAACTGGACCCAACTAGCATGAATTTTCGACCCCAAGTCTTTCGTGGCACCTGTGGTACACTGGTCACGGGTTCCACGGAAAGGGCTCAAAATTAGCCAAAAACAGGCTTTATTGGCTTATAACTCGCGATAGAAAACTCGGATCGTCGAAAACTCACTTCCATCGTGTAGAGCGTGTCCGAATTGACCTAGAAACATGTTCAAATTACCGAAAAGTTTTTTTAATGGAACCCATTCAATGGCACATGCCAGTTTTAGGGTCCCAAATACCGTAATTTTCAATCGTCCTCAGGGCACGAGCCTGGAAACGTTTTCTGGCTAAATTCTATTACATCCTAGTTGCAAACCACCAACTGGACCCAACTAGCATGAATTTTCGACCCCAAGTCTTTCGTGGCACCTGTGGTACACTGGTCACGGGTTCCACGGAAAGGGCTCAAAATTAGCCAAAAACAGGCTTTATTGGCTTATAACTCGCGATAGAAAACTCGGATCGTCGAAAACTCACTTCCATCGTGTAGAGCGTGTCCGAATTGACCTAGAAACATGTTCAAATTACCGAAAAGTTTTTTTAATGGAACCCATTCAATGGCACATGCCAGTTTTAGGGTCCCAAATACCGTAATTTTCAATCGTCCTCAGGGCACGAGCCTGGAAACGTTTTCTGGCTAAATTCTATTACATCCTAGTTGCAAACCACCAACTGGACCCAACTAGCATGAATTTTCGACCCCAAGTCTTTCGTGGCACCTGTGGTACACTGGTCACGAGTTCCACGGAAAGGGCTCAAAATTAGCCAAAAACAGGCTTTATTGGCTTATAACTCGCGATAGAAAACTCGGATCGTCGAAAACTCACTTCCATCGTGTAGAGCGTGTCCGAATTGACCTAGAAACATGTTCAAATTACCGAAAAGTTTTTTTAATGGAACCCATTCAATGGCACATGCCAGTTTTAGGGTCCCAAATACCGTAATTTTCAATCGTCCTCAGGGCACGAGCCTGGAAACGTTTTCTGGCTAAATTCTATTACATCCTAGTTGCAAACCACCAACTGGACCCAACTAGCATGAATTTTCGACCCCAAGTCTTTCGTGGCACCTGTGGTACACTGGTCACGGGTTCCACGGAAAGGGCTCAAAATTAGCCAAAAACAGGCTTTATTGGCTTATAACTCGCGATAGAAAACTCGGATCGTCGAAAACTCACTTCCATCGTGTAGAGCGTGTCCGAATTGACCTAGAAACATGTTCAAATTACCGAAAAGTTTTTTTAATGGAACCCATTCAATGGCACATGCCAGTTTTAGGGTCCCAAATACCGTAATTTTCAATCGTCCTCAGGGCACGAGCCTGGAAACGTTTTCTGGCTAAATTCTATTACATCCTAGTTGCAAACCACCAACTGGACCCAACTAGCATGAATTTTCGACCCCAAGTCTTTCGTGGCACCTGTGGTACACTGGTCACGGGTTCCACGGAAAGGGCTCAAAATTAGCCAAAAACAGGCTTTATTGGCTTATAACTCGCGATAGAAAACTCGGATCGTCGAAAACTCACTTCCATCGTGTAGAGCGTGTCCGAATTGACCTTGAAACATGTTCAAATTACCGAAAAGTTTTTTTAATGGAACCCATTCAATGGCACATGCCAGTTTTAGGGTCCCAAATACCGTAATTTTCAATCGTCCTCAGGGCACGAGCCTGGAAACGTTTTCTGGCTAAATTCTATTACATCCTAGTTGCAAACCACCAACTGGACCCAACTAGCATGAATTTTCGACCCCAAGTCTTTCGTGGCACCTGTGGTACACTGGTCACGGGTTCCACGGAAAGGGCTCAAAATTAGCCAAAAACAGGCTTTATTGGCTTATAACTCGCGATAGAAAACTCGGATCGTCGAAAACTCACTTCCATCGTGTAGAGCGTGTCCGAATTGACCTAGAAACATGTTCAAATTACCGAAAAGTTTTTTTAATGGAACCCATTCAATGGCACATGCCAGTTTTAGGGTCCCAAATACCGTAATTTTCAATCGTCCTCAGGGCACGAGCCTGGAAACGTTTTCTGGCTAAATTCTATTACATCCTAGTTGCGAACCACCAACTGGACCCAACTAGCATGAATTTTCGACCCCAAGTCTTTCGTGGCACATGTGGTACACTGGTCACGGGTTCCACGGAAAGGGCTCAAAATTAGCCAAAAACAGGCTTTATTGGCTTATAACTCGCGATAGAAAACTCGGATCGTCGAAAACTCACTTCCATCGTGTAGAGCGTGTCCGAATTGACCTAGAAACATGTTCAAATTACCGAAAAGTTTTTTTAATGGAACCCATTCAATGGCACATGCCAGTTTTAGGGTCCCAAATACCGTAATTTTCAATCGTCCTCAGGGCACGAGCCTGGAAACGTTTTCTGGCTAAATTCTATTACATCCTAGTTGCGAACCACCAACTGGACCCAACTAGCATGAATTTTCGACCCCAAGTCTTTCGTGGCACCTGTGGTACACTGGTCACGGGTTCCACGGAAAGGGCTCAAAATTAGCCAAAAACAGGCTTTATTGGCTTATAACTCGCGATAGAAAACTCGGATCGTCGAAAACTCACTTCCATCGTGTAGAGCGTGTCCGAATTGACCTAGAAACATGTTCAAATTACCGAAAAGTTTTTTTAATGGAACCCATTCAATGGCACATGCCAGTTTTAGGGTCCCAAATACCGTAATTTTCAATCGTCCTCAGGGCACGAGCCTGGAAACGTTTTCTGGCTAAATTCTATTACATCCTAGTTGCAAACCACCAACTGGACCCAACTAGCATGAATTTTCGACCCCAAGTCTTTCGTGGCACCTGTGGTACACTGGTCACGGGTTCCACGGAAAGGGCTCAAAATTAGCCAAAAACAGGCTTTATTGGCTTATAACTCGTGATAGAAAACTCGGATCGTCGAAAACTCACTTCCATCGTGTAGAGCGTGTCCGAATTGACCTAGAAACATGTTCAAATTACCGAAAAGTTTTTTTAATGGAACCCATTCAATGGCACATGCCAGTTTTAGGGTCCCAAATACCGTAATTTTCAATCGTCCTCAGGGCACGAGCCTGGAAACGTTTTCTGGCTAAATTCTATTACATCCTAGTTGCAAACCACCAACTGGACCCAACTAGCATGAATTTTCGACCCCAAGTCTTTCGTGGCACCTGTGGTACACTGGTCACGGGTTCCACGGAAAGGGCTCAAAATTAGCCAAAAACAGGCTTTATTGGCTTGATAGAAAACTCGGATCGTCGAAAACTCACTTCCATCGTGTAGAGCGTGTCCGAATTGACCTAGAAACATGTTCAAATTACCGAAAAGTTTTTTTAATGGAACCCATTCAATGGCACATGCAGTTTTAGGGTCCCAAATACCGTAATTTTCAATCGTCCTCAGGGCACGAGCCTGGAAACGTTTTCTGGCTAAAATTCTATTACATCCTAGTTGCGAACTACCAACTGGACCCAACTAGCATGAATTTTCGACCCCAAGTCTTTCGTGGCACCTGTGGGTACACTGGTCACGGGTTCCACGGAAGGGCTCAAAATTAGCCAAAAACAGGCTTTATTGGCTTATAACTCGCGATAGAAAACTCGGATCGTCGAAAACTCGCTTCCATCGTGTAGAGCGTGTCCGAATTGACCTAGAAACATGTTCAAATTACCGAAAAGTTTTTTTAATGGAACCCATTCAATGGCACATGCCAGTTTTAGGGTCCCAAATACCGTAATTTTCAATCGTCCTCAGGGCACGAGCCTGGAAACGTTTTCTGGCTAAATTCTATTACATCCTAGTTGCAAACCACCAACTGGACCCAACTAGCATGAATTTTCGACCCCAAGTCTTTCGTGGCACCTGTGGTACACTGGTCACGAGTTCCACGGAAAGGGCTCAAAAATAGCCAAAAACAGGCTTTATTGGCTTATAACTCGCGATAGAAAACTCGGATCGTCGAAAACTCACTTCCATCGTGTAGAGCGTGTCCGAATTGACCTAGAAACATGTTCAAATTACCGAAAAGTTTTTTTAATGGAACCCATTCAATGGCACATGCCAGTTTTAGGGTCCCAAATACCGTAATTTTCAATCGTCCTCAGGGCACGAGCCTGGAAACGTTTTCTGCTAAATTCTATTACATCCTAGTTGCAAACCACCAACTGACCCAACTAGCATGAATTTTCGACCCCAAGTCTTTCGTGGCACCTGTGGTACACTGGTCACGGGTTCCACGGAAAGGGCTCAAAATTAGCCAAAAACAGGCTTTATTGCTTATAACTCGCGATAGAAAACTCGGATCGTCGAAAACTCACTTCCATCGTGTAGAGCGTGTCCGAATTGACCTAGAAACATGTTCAAATTACCGAAAAGTTTTTTTAATGGAACCCATTCAATGGCACATGCCAGTTTTAGGGTCCCAAATACCGTAATTTTCAATCGTCCTCAGGGCACGAGCCTGGAAACGTTTTCTGGCTAAATTCTATTACATCCTAGTTGCAACCACCAACTGGACCCAACTAGCATGAATTTTCGACCCCAAGTCTTTCGTGGCACCTGTGGTACACTGGTCACGGGTTCCACGGAAAGGGCTCAAAATTAGCCAAAAACAGGCTTTATTGGCTTATAACTCGCGATAGAAAAACTCGGATCGTCGAAAACTCACTTCCATCGTGTAGAGCGTGTCCGAATTGACCTAGAAACATGTTCAAATTACCGAAAAGTTTTTTTAATGGAACCCATTCAATGGCACATGCCAGTTTTAGGGTCCCAAATACCGTAATTTTCAATCGTCCTCAGGGCACGAGCCTGGAAACGTTTTCTGGCTAAATTCTATTACATCCTAGTTGCAAACCACCAACTGGACCCAACTAGCATGAATTTTCGACCCCAAGTCTTTCGTGGCACCTGTGGTACACCTGGTCACGGGTTCCACGGAAAGGGCTCAAAATTAGCCAAAAACAGGCTTTATTGGCTTATAACTCGCGATAGAAAACTCGGATCGTCGAAAACTCACTCCATCGTGTAGAGCGTGTCCGAATTGACCTAGAAACATGTTCAAATTACCGAAAAGTTTTTTTAATGGAACCCATTCAATGGCACATGCCAGTTTTAGGGTCCCAAATACCGTAATTTTCAATCGTCCTCAGGGCACGAGCCTGGAAACGTTTTCTGGCTAAATTCTATTACATCCTAGTTGCGAACCACCAACTGGACCCAACTAGCATGAATTTTCGACCCCAAGTCTTTCGTGGCACCTGTGGTACACTGGTCACGGGTTCCACGGAAAGGGCTCAAAATTAGCCAAAAACAGGCTTTATTGGCTTATAACTCGCGATAGAAAACTCGGATCGTCGAAAACTCACTTCCATCGTGTAGAGCGTGTCCGAATTGACCTAGAAACATGTTCAAATTACCGAAAAATTTTTTTAATGGAACCCATTCAATGGCACATGCCAGTTTTAGGGTCCCAAATACCGTAATTTTCAATCGTCCTCAGGGCACGAGCCTGGAAACGTTTTCTGGCTAAATTCTATTACATCCTAGTTGCGAACCACCAACTGGACCCAACTAGCATGAATTTTCGACCCCAAGTCTTTCGTGGCACCTGTGGTACACTGGTCACGGGTTCCACGGAAGGGCTCAAAATTAGCCAAAAACAGGCTTTATTGGCTTATAACTCGCGATAGAAAACTCGGATCGTCGAAAACTCACTTCCATCGTGTAGAGCGTGTCCGAATTGACCTAGAAACATGTTCAAATTACCGAAAAGTTTTTTTAATGGAACCCATTCAATGGCACATGCCAGTTTTAGGGTCCCAAATACCGTAATTTTCAATCGTCCTCAGGGCACGAGCCTGGAAACGTTTTCTGGCTAAATTCTATTACATCCTAGTTGCAAACCACCAACTGGACCCAACTAGCATGAATTTTCGACCTCAAGTCTTTCGTGGCACCTGTGGTACACTGGTCACGGGTTCCACGGAAAGGGCTCAAAATTAGCCAAAAACAGGCTTTATTGGCTTATAACTCGCGATAGAAAACTCGGATCGTCGAAAACTCACTTCCCATCGTGTAGAGCGTGTCCGAATTGACCTAGAAACATGTTCAAATTACCGAAAAGTTTTTTTAATGGAACCCATTCAATGGGCACATGCCAGTTTTAGGGTCCCCAAATACCGTAATTTTCAATCGTCCTCAGGGCACGAGCCAATCGTCCTCAGGGCACGAGCCTGGAAACGTTTTCTGGCTAAATTCTATTACATCCTAGTTGCAAACCACCAACTGGACCCAACTAGCATGAATTTTCGACCCCAAGTCTTTCGTGGCACCTGTGGTACACTGGTCACGAGTTCCACGGAAAGGGCTCAAAATTAGCCAAAAACAGGCTTTATTGGCTTATAACTCGCGATAGAAAACTCGGATCGTCGAAAACTCACTTCCATCGTGTAGAGCGTGTCCGAATTGACCTAGAAACATGTTCAAATTACCGAAAAGTTTTTTTAATGGAACCCATTCAATGGCACATGCCAGTTTTAGGGTCCCAAATACCGTAATTTTCAATCGTCCTCAGGGCACGAGCCTGGAAACGTTTTCTGGCTAAATTCTATTACATCCTAGTTGCAAACCACCAACTGGACCCAACTAGCATGAATTTTCGACCCCAAGTCTTTCGTGGCACCTGTGGTACACTGGTCACGGGTTCCACGGAAAGGGCTCAAAATTAGCCAAAAACAGGCTTTATTGGCTTATAACTCGCGATAGAAAACTCGGATCGTCGAAAACTCACTTCCATCGTGTAGAGCGTGTCCGAATTGACCTAGAAACATGTTCAAATTACCGAAAAGTTTTTTTAATGGAACCCATTCAATGGCACATGCCAGTTTTAGGGTCCCAAATACCGTAATTTTCAATCGTCCTCAGGGCACGAGCCTGGAAACGTTTTCTGGCTAAATTCTATTACATCCTAGTTGCAAACCACCAACTGGACCCAACTAGCATGAATTTTCGACCCCAAGTCTTTCGTGGCACCTGTGGTACACTGGTCACGGGTTCCACGGAAAGGGCTCAAAATTAGCCAAAAACAGGCTTTATTGGCTTATAACTCGCGATAGAAAACTCGGATCGTCGAAAACTCACTTCCATCGTGTAGAGCGTGTCCGAATTGACCTAGAAACATGTTCAAATTACCGAAAAGTTTTTTTAATGGAACCCATTCAATGGCACATGCCAGTTTTAGGGTCCCAAATACCGTAATTTTCAATCGTCCTCAGGGCACGAGCCTGGAAACGTTTTCTGGCTAAATTCTATTACATCCTAGTTGCAAACCACCAACTGGACCCAACTAGCATGAATTTTCGACCCCAAGTCTTTCGTGGCACCTGTGGTACACTGGTCACGGGTTCCACGGAAAGGGCTCAAAATTAGCCAAAAACAGGCTTTATTGGCTTATAACTCGCGATAGAAAACTCGGATCGTCGAAAACTCACTTCCATCGTGTAGAGCGTGTCCGAATTGACCTAGAAACATGTTCAAATTACCGAAAAGTTTTTTTAATGGAACCCATTCAATGGCACATGCCAGTTTTAGGGTCCCAAATACCGTAATTTTCAATCGTCCTCAGGGCACGAGCCTGGAAACGTTTTCTGGCTAAATTATATTACATCCTAGTTGCAAACCACCAACTGGACCCAACTAGCATGAATTTTCGACCCCAAGTCTTTCGTGGCACCTGTGGTACACTGGTCACGAGTTCCACGGAAAGGGCTCAAAATTAGCCAAAAACAGGCTTTATTGGCTTATAACTCGCGATAGAAAACTCGGATCGTCGAAAACTCACTTCCATCGTGTAGAGCGTGTCCGAATTGACCTAGAAACATGTTCAAATTACCGAAAAGTTTTTTTAATGGAACCCATTCAATGGCACATGCCAGTTTTAGGGTCCCAAATACCGTAATTTTCAATCGTCCTCAGGGCACGAGCCTGGAAACGTTTTCTGGCTAAATTCTATTACATCCTAGTTGCAAACCACCAACTGGACCCAACTAGCATGAATTTTCGACCCCAAGTCTTTCGTGGCACCTGTGGTACACTGGTCACGGGTTCCACGGAAAGGGCTCAAAATTAGCCAAAAACAGGCTTTATTGGCTTATAACTCGCGATAGAAAACTCGGATCGTCGAAAACTCACTTCCATCGTGTAGAGCGTGTCCGAATTGACCTAGAAACATGTTCAAATTACCGAAAAGTTTTTTAATGGAACCCATTCAATGGCACATGCCAGTTTTAGGGTCCCAAATACCGTAATTTTCAATCGTCCTCAGGGCACGAGCCTGGAAACGTTTTCTGGCTAAATTCTATTACATCCTAGTTGCAAACCACCAACTGGACCCAACTAGCATGAATTTTCGACCCCAAGTCTTTCGTGGCACCTGTGGTACACTGGTCACGAGTTCCACGGAAAGGGCTCAAAAATAGCCAAAAACAGGCTTTATTGGCTTATAACTCGCGATAGAAAACTCGGATCGTCGAAAACTCACTTCCATCGTGTAGAGCATGTCCGAATTGACCTAGAAACATGTTCAAATTACCGAAAAGTTTTTTTAATGGAACCCATTCAATGGCACATGCCAGTTTTAGGGTCCCAAATACCGTAATTTTCAATCGTCCTCAGGGCACGAGCCTGGAAACGTTTTCTGGCTAAATTCTATTACATCCTAGTTGCAAACCACCAACTGGACCCAACTAGCATGAATTTTCGACCCCAAGTCTTTCGTGGCACCTGTGGTACACTGGTCACGGGTTCCACGGAAAGGGCTCAAAATTAGCCAAAAACAGGCTTTATTGGCTTATAACTCGCGATAGAAAACTCGGATCGTCGAAAACTCACTTCCATCGTGTAGAGCGTGTCCGAATTGACCTAGAAACATGTTCAAATTACCGAAAAGTTTTTTTAATGGAACCCATTCAATGGCACATGCCAGTTTTAGGGTCCCAAATACCGTAATTTTCAATCGTCCTCAGGGCACGAGCCTGGAAACGTTTTCTGGCTAAATTCTATTACATCCTAGTTGCGAACCACCAACTGGACCCAACTAGCATGAATTTTCGACCCCAAGTCTTTCGTGGCACCTGTGGTACACTGGTCACGGGTTCCACGGAAAGGGCTCAAAATTAGCCAAAAACAGGCTTTATTGGCTTATAACTCGCGATAGAAAACTCGGATCGTCGAAAACTCACTTCCATCGTGTAGAGCGTGTCCGAATTGACCTAGAAACATGTTCAAATTACCGAAAAGTTTTTTAATGGAACCCATTCAATGGCACATGCCAGTTTTAGGGTCCCAAATACCGTAATTTTCAATCGTCCTCAGGGCACGAGCCTGGAAACGTTTTCTGGCTAAATTCTATTACATCCTAGTTGCAAACCACCAACTGGACCCAACTAGCATGAATTTTCGACCCCAAGTCTTTCGTGGCACCTGTGGTACACTGGTCACGGGTTCCACGGAAAGGGCTCAAAATTAGCCAAAAACAGGCTTTATTGGCTTATAACTCGCGATAGAAAACTCGGATCGTCGAAAACTCACTTCCATCGTGTAGAGCGTGTCCGAATTGACCTAGAAACATGTTCAAATTACCGAAAAGTTTTTTTAATGGAACCCATTCAATGGCACATGCCAGTTTTAGGGTCCCAAATACCGTAATTTTCAATCGTCCTCAGGGCACGAGCCTGGAAACGTTTTCTGGCTAAATTATATTACATCCTAGTTGCGAACCACCAACTGGACCCAACTAGCATGAATTTTCGACCCCAAGTCTTTCGTGGCACCTGTGGTACACTGGTCACGGGTTCCACGGAAAGGGCTCAAAATTAGCCAAAAACAGGCTTTATTGGCTTATAACTCGCGATAGAAAACTCGGATCGTCGAAAACTCACTTCCATCGTGTAGAGCGTGTCCGAATTGACCTAGAAACATGTTCAAATTACCGAAAAGTTTTTTTAATGGAACCCATTCAATGGCACATGCCAGTTTTAGGGTCCCAAATACCGTAATTTTCAATCGTCCTCAGGGCACGAGCCTGGAAACGTTTTCTGGCTAAATTCTATTACATCCTAGTTGCGAACCACCAACTGGACCCAACTAGCATGAATTTTCGACCCCAAGTCTTTCGTGGCACCTGTGGTACACTGGTCACGGGTTCCACGGAAAGGGCTCAAAATTAGCCAAAAACAGGCTTTATTGGCTTATAACTCGCGATAGAAAACTCGGATCGTCGAAAACTCACTTCCATCGTGTAGAGCGTGTCCGAATTGACCTAGAAACATGTTCAAATTACCGAAAAGTTTTTTTAATGGAACCCATTCAATGGCACATGCCAGTTTTAGGGTCCCAAATACCGTAATTTTCAATCGTCCTCAGGGCACGAGCCTGGAAACGTTTTCTGGCTAAATTCTATTACATCCTAGTTGCAAACCACCAACTGGACCCAACTAGCATGAATTTTCGACCCCAAGTCTTTCGTGGCACCTGTGGTACACTGGTCACGGGTTCCACGGAAAGGGCTCAAAATTAGCCAAAAACAGGCTTTATTGGCTTATAACTCGCGATAGAAAACTCGGATCGTCGAAAACTCACTTCCATCGTGTAGAGCGTGTCCGAATTGACCTAGAAACATGTTCAAATTACCGAAAAGTTTTTTTAATGGAACCCATTCAATGGCACATGCCAGTTTTAGGGTCCCAAATACCGTAATTTTCAATCGTCCTCAGGGCACGAGCCTGGAAACGTTTTCTGGCTAAATTCTATTACATCCTAGTTGCGAACCACCAACTGGACCCAACTAGCATGAATTTTCGACCCCAAGTCTTTCGTGGCACCTGTGGTACACTGGTCACGGGTTCCACGGAAAGGGCTCAAAATTAGCCAAAAACAGGCTTTATTGGCTTATAACTCGCGATAGAAAACTCGGATCGTCGAAAACTCACTTCCATCGTGTAGAGCGTGTCCGAATTGACCTAGAAACATGTTCAAATTACCGAAAAGTTTTTTTAATGGAACCCATTCAATGGCACATGCCAGTTTTAGGGTCCCAAATACCGTAATTTTCAATCGTCCTCAGGGCACGAGCCTGGAAACGTTTTCTGGCTAAATTCTATTACATCCTAGTTGCGAACCACCAACTGGACCCAACTAGCATGAATTTTCGACCCCAAGTCTTTCGTGGCACCTGTGGTACACTGGTCACGGGTTCCACGGAAAGGGCTCAAAATTAGCCAAAAACAGGCTTTATTGGCTTATAACTCGCGATAGAAAACTCGGATCGTCGAAAACTCACTTCCATCGTGTAGAGCGTGTCCGAATTGACCTAGAAACATGTTCAAATTACCGAAAAGTTTTTTTAATGAAACCCATTCAATGGCACATGCCAGTTTTAGGGTCCCAAATACCGTAATTTTCAATCGTCCTCAGGGCACGAGCCTGGAAACGTTTTCTGGCTAAATTCTATTACATCCTAGTTGCAAACCACCAACTGGACCCAACTAGCATGAATTTTCGACCCCAAGTCTTTCGTGGCACCTGTGGTACACTGGTCACGGGTTCCACGGAAAGGGCTCAAAATTAGCCAAAAACAGGCTTTATTGGCTTATAACTCGCGATAGAAAACTCGGATCGTCGAAAACTCACTTCCATCGTGTAGAGCGTGTCCGAATTGACCTAGAAACATGTTCAAATTACCGAAAAGTTTTTTTAATGGAACCCATTCAATGGCACATGCCAGTTTTAGGGTCCCAAATACCGTAATTTTCAATCGTCCTCAGGGCACGAGCCTGGAAACGTTTTCTGGCTAAATTCTATTACATCCTAGTTGCAAACCACCAACTGGACCCAACTAGCATGAATTTTCGACCCCAAGTCTTTCGTGGCACCTGTGGTACACTGGTCACGAGTTCCACGGAAAGGGCTCAAAATTAGCCAAAAACAGGCTTTATTGGCTTATAACTCGCGATAGAAAACTCGGATCGTCGAAAACTCACTTCCATCGTGTAGAGCGTGTCCGAATTGACCTAGAAACATGTTCAAATTACCGAAAAGTTTTTTTAATGGAACCCATTCAATGGCACATGCCAGTTTTAGGGTCCCAAATACCGTAATTTTCAATCGTCCTCAGGGCACGAGCCTGGAAACGTTTTCTGGCTAAATTCTATTACATCCTAGTTGCAAACCACCAACTGGACCCAACTAGCATGAATTTTCGACCCCAAGTCTTTCGTGGCACCTGTGGTACACTGGTCACGGGTTCCACGGAAAGGGCTCAAAATTAGCCAAAAACAGGCTTTATTGGCTTATAACTCGCGATAGAAAACTCGGATCGTCGAAAACTCACTTCCATCGTGTAGAGCGTGTCCGAATTGACCTAGAAACATGTTCAAATTACCGAAAAGTTTTTTTAATGGAACCCATTCAATGGCACATGCCAGTTTTAGGGTCCCAAATACCGTAATTTTCAATCGTCCTCAGGGCACGAGCCTGGAAACGTTTTCTGGCTAAATTCTATTACATCCTAGTTGCAAACCACCAACTGGACCCAACTAGCATGAATTTTCGACCCCAAGTCTTTCGTGGCACCTGTGGTACACTGGTCACGGGTTCCACGGAAAGGGCTCAAAATTAGCCAAAAACAGGCTTTATTGGCTTATAACTCGCGATAGAAAACTCGGATCGTCGAAAACTCACTTCCATCGTGTAGAGCGTGTCCGAATTGACCTAGAAACATGTTCAAATTACCGAAAAGTTTTTTTAATGGAACCCATTCAATGGCACATGCCAGTTTTAGGGTCCCAAATACCGTAATTTTCAATCGTCCTCAGGGCACGAGCCTGGAAACGTTTTCTGGCTAAATTCTATTACATCCTAGTTGCAAACCACCAACTGGACCCAACTAGCATGAATTTTCGACCCCAAGTCTTTCGTGGCACCTGTGGTACACTGGTCACGGGTTCCACGGAAAGGGCTCAAAATTAGCCAAAAACAGGCTTTATTGGCTTATAACTCGCGATAGAAAACTCAGATCGTCGAAAACTCACTTCCATCGTGTAGAGCGTGTCCGAATTGACCTAGAAACATGTTCAAATTACCGAAAAGTTTTTTTAATGGAACCCATTCAATGGCACATGCCAGTTTTAGGGTCCCAAATACCGTAATTTTCAATCGTCCTCAGGGCACGAGCCTGGAAACGTTTTCTGGCTAAATTCT
This sequence comes from Daptonema setosum, assembly GCA_964036265.1. Classification (NCBI taxonomy): domain Eukaryota; kingdom Metazoa; phylum Nematoda; class Chromadorea; order Monhysterida; family Xyalidae; genus Daptonema; species Daptonema setosum. Next base: position 153,317 of record CAXIWR010000014.1, read on the forward strand.
ATTACATCCTAGTTGCAAACCACCAACTGGACCCAACTAGCATGAATTTTCGACCCCAAGTCTTTCGTGGCGTGGCACCTGTGGTACACTGGTCACGGGTTCCACGGAAAGGGCTCAAAATTAGCCAAAAACAGGCTTTATTGGCTTATAACTCGCGATAGAAAACTCGGATCGTCGAAAACTCACTTCCATCGTGTAGAGCGTGTCCGAATTGACCTAGAAACATGTTCAAATTACCGAAAAGTTTTTTTAATGGAACCCATTCAATGGCACATGCCAGTTTTAGGGTCCCAAATACCGTAATTTTCAATCGTCCTCAGGGCACGAGCCTGGAAACGTTTTCTGGCTAAATTATATTACATCCTAGTTGCAAACCACCAACTGGACCCAACTAGCATGAATTTTCGACCCCAAGTCTTTCGTGGCACCTGTGGTACACTGGTCACGGGTTCCACGGAAAGGGCTCAAAATTAGCCAAAAACAGGCTTTATTGGCTTATAACTCGCGATAGAAAACTCGGATCGTCGAAAACTCACTTCCATCGTGTAGAGCGTGTCCGAATTGACCTAGAAACATGTTCAAATTACCGAAAAGTTTTTTTAATGGAACCCATTCAATGGCACATGCCAGTTTTAGGGTCCCAAATACCGTAATTTTCAATCGTCCTCAGGGCACGAGCCTGGAAACGTTTTCTGGCTAAATTATATTACATCCTAGTTGCAAACCACCAACTGGACCCAACTAGCATGAATTTTCGACCCCAAGTCTTTCGTGGCACCTGTGGTACACTGGTCACGGGTTCCACGGAAAGGGCTCAAAATTAGCCAAAAACAGGCTTTATTGGCTTATAACTCGCGATAGAAAACTCGGATCGTCGAAAACTCACTTCCATCGTGTAGAGCGTGTCCGAATTGACCTAGAAACATGTTCAAATTACCGAAAAGTTTTTTTAATGGAACCCATTCAATGGCACATGCCAGTTTTAGGGTCCCAAATACCGTAATTTTCAATCGTCCTCAGGGCACGAGCCTGGAAACGTTTTCTGGCTAAATTCTATTACATCCTAGTTGCAAACCACCAACTGGACCCAACTAGCATGAATTTTCGACCCCAAGTCTTTCGTGGCACCTGTGGTACACTGGTCACGGGTTCCACGGAAAGGGCTCAAAATTAGCCAAAAACAGGCTTTATTGGCTTATAACTCGCGATAGAAAACTCGGATCGTCGAAAACTCACTTCCATCGTGTAGAGCGTGTCCGAATTGACCTAGAAACATGTTCAAATTACCGAAAAGTTTTTTTAATGGAACCCATTCAATGGCACATGCCAGTTTTAGGGTCCCAAATACCGTAATTTTCAATCGTCCTCAGGGCACGAGCCTGGAAACGTTTTCTGGCTAAATTCTATTACATCCTAGTTGCAAACCACCAACTGGACCCAACTAGCATGAATTTTCGACCCCAAGTCTTTCGTGGCACCTGTGGTACACTGGTCACGGGTTCCACGGAAAGGGCTCAAAATTAGCCAAAAACAGGCTTTATTGGCTTATAACTCGCGATAGAAAACTCGGATCGTCGAAAACTCACTTCCATCGTGTAGAGCGTGTCCGAGTTGACCTAGAAACATGTTCAAATTACCGAAAAGTTTTTTTAATGGAACCCATTCAATGGCACATGCCAGTTTTAGGGTCCCAAATACCGTAATTTTCAATCGTCCTCAGGGCACGAGCCTGGAAACGTTTTCTGGCTAAATTCTATTACATCCTAGTTGCGAACCACCAACTGGACCCAACTAGCATGAATTTTCGACCCCAAGTCTTTCGTGGCACCTGTGGTACACTGGTCACGGGTTCCACGGAAAGGGCTCAAAATTAGCCAAAAACAGGCTTTATTGGCTTATAACTCGCGATAGAAAACTCGGATCGTCGAAAACTCACTTCCATCGTGTAGAGCGTGTCCGAATTGACCTAGAAACATGTTCAAATTACCGAAAAGTTTTTTTAATGGAACCCATTCAATGGCACATGCCAGTTTTAGGGTCCCAAATACCGTAATTTTCAATCGTCCTCAGGGCACGAGCCTGGAAACGTTTTCTGGCTAAATTCTATTACATCCTAGTTGCGAACCACCAACTGGACCCAACTAGCATGAATTTTCGACCCCAAGTCTTTCGTGGCACCTGTGGTACACTGGTCACGGGTTCCACGGAAAGGGCTCAAAATTAGCCAAAAACAGGCTTTATTGGCTTATAACTCGCGATAGAAAACTCGGATCGTCGAAAACTCACTTCCATCGTGTAGAGCGTGTCCGAATTGACCTAGAAACATGTTCAAATTACCGAAAAGTTTTTTTAATGGAACCCATTCAATGGCACATGCCAGTTTTAGGGTCCCAAATACCGTAATTTTCAATCGTCCTCAGGGCACGAGCCTGGAAACGTTTTCTGGCTAAATTCTATTACATCCTAGTTGCAAACCACCAACTGGACCCAACTAGCATGAATTTTCGACCCCAAGTCTTTCGTGGCACCTGTGGTACACTGGTCACGGGTTCCACGGAAAGGGCTCAAAATTAGCCAAAAACAGGCTTTATTGGCTTATAACTCGCGATAGAAAACTCGGATCGTCGAAAACTCACTTCCATCGTGTAGAGCGTGTCCGAATTGACCTAGAAACATGTTCAAATTACCGAAAAGTTTTTTTAATGGAACCCATTCAATGGCACATGCCAGTTTTAGGGTCCCAAATACCGTAATTTTCAATCGTCCTCAGGGCACGAGCCTGGAAACGTTTTCTGGCTAAATTCTATTACATCCTAGTTGCAAACCACCAACTGGACCCAACTAGCATGAATTTTCGACCCCAAGTCTTTCGTGGCACCTGTGGTACACTGGTCACGAGTTCCACGGAAAGGGCTCAAAATTAGCCAAAAACAGGCTTTATTGGCTTATAACTCGCGATAGAAAACTCGGATCGTCGAAAACTCACTTCCATCGTGTAGAGCGTGTCCGAATTGACCTAGAAACATGTTCAAATTACCGAAAAGTTTTTTTAATGGAACCCATTCAATGGCACATGCCAGTTTTAGGGTCCCAAATACCGTAATTTTCAATCGTCCTCAGGGCACGAGCCTGGAAACGTTTTCTGGCTAAATTCTATTACATCCTAGTTGCGAACCACCAACTGGACCCAACTAGCATGAATTTTCGACCCCAAGTCTTTCGTGGCACCTGTGGTACACTGGTCACGGGTTCCACGGAAAGGGCTCAAAATTAGCCAAAAACAGGCTTTATTGGCTTATAACTCGCGATAGAAAACTCGGATCGTCGAAAACTCACTTCCATCGTGTAGAGCGTGTCCGAATTGACCTAGAAACATGTTCAAATTACCGAAAAGTTTTTTTAATGGAACCCATTCAATGGCACATGCCAGTTTTAGGGTCCCAAATACCGTAATTTTCAATCGTCCTCAGGGCACGAGCCTGGAAACGTTTTCTGGCTAAATTCTATTACATCCTAGTTGCGAACCACCAACTGGACCCAACTAGCATGAATTTTCGACCCCAAGTCTTTCGTGGCACCTGTGGTACACTGGTCACGGGTTCCACGGAAAGGGCTCAAAATTAGCCAAAAACAGGCTTTATTGGCTTATAACTCGCGATAGAAAACTCGGATCGTCGAAAACTCACTTCCATCGTGTAGAGCGTGTCCGAATTGACCTAGAAACATGTTCAAATTACCGAAAAGTTTTTTTAATGGAACCCATTCAATGGCACATGCCAGTTTTAGGGTCCCAAATACCGTAATTTTCAATCGTCCTCAGGGCACGAGCCTGGAAACGTTTTCTGGCTAAATTCTATTACATCCTAGTTGCAAACCACCAACTGGACCCAACTAGCATGAATTTTCGACCCCAAGTCTTTCGTGGCACCTGTGGTACACTGGTCACGGGTTCCACGGAAAGGGCTCAAAATTAGCCAAAAACAGGCTTTATTGGCTTATAACTCGCGATAGAAAACTCGGATCGTCGAAAACTCACTTCCATCGTGTAGAGCGTGTCCGAATTGACCTAGAAACATGTTCAAATTACCGAAAAGTTTTTTTAATGGAACCCATTCAATGGCACATGCCAGTTTTAGGGTCCCAAATACCGTAATTTTCAATCGTCCTCAGGGCACGAGCCTGGAAACGTTTTCTGGCTAAATTCTATTACATCCTAGTTGCAAACCACCAACTGGACCCAACTAGCATGAATTTTCGACCCCAAGTCTTTCGTGGCACCTGTGGTACACTGGTCACGAGTTCCACGGAAAGGGCTCAAAATTAGCCAAAAACAGGCTTTATTGGCTTATAACTCGCGATAGAAAACTCGGATCGTCGAAAACTCACTTCCATCGTGTAGAGCGTGTCCGAATTGACCTAGAAACATGTTCAAATTACCGAAAAGTTTTTTTAATGGAACCCATTCAATGGCACATGCCAGTTTTAGGGTCCCAAATACCGTAATTTTCAATCGTCCTCAGGGCACGAGCCTGGAAACGTTTTCTGGCTAAATTCTATTACATCCTAGTTGCAAACCACCAACTGGACCCAACTAGCATGAATTTTCGACCCCAAGTCTTTCGTGGCACCTGTGGTACACTGGTCACGGGTTCCACGGAAAGGGCTCAAAATTAGCCAAAAACAGGCTTTATTGGCTTATAACTCGCGATAGAAAACTCGGATCGTCGAAAACTCACTTCCATCGTGTAGAGCGTGTCCGAATTGACCTAGAAACATGTTCAAATTACCGAAAAGTTTTTTTAATGGAACCCATTCAATGGCACATGCCAGTTTTAGGGTCCCAAATACCGTAATTTTCAATCGTCCTCAGGGCACGAGCCTGGAAACGTTTTCTGGCTAAATTCTATTACATCCTAGTTGCAAACCACCAACTGGACCCAACTAGCATGAATTTTCGACCCCCAAGTCTTTCGTGGCACCTGTGGTACACTGGTCACGGGTTCCACGGAAAGGGCTCAAAATTAGCCAAAAACAGGCTTTATTGGCTTATAACTCGCGATAGAAAACTCGGATCGTCGAAAACTCACTTCCATCGTGTAGAGCGTGTCCGAATTGACCTAGAAACATGTTCAAATTACCGAAAAGTTTTTTTAATGGAACCCATTCAATGGCACATGCCAGTTTTAGGGTCCCAAATACCGTAATTTCAATCGTCCTCAGGGCACGAGCCTGGAAACGTTTTCTGGCTAAATTCTATTACATCCTAGTTGCGAACCACCAACTGGACCCAACTAGCATGAATTTTCGACCCCAAGTCTTTCGTGGCACCTGTGGTACACTGGTCACGGGTTCCACGGAAAGGGCTCAAAATTAGCCAAAAACAGGCTTTATTGGCTTATAACTCGCGATAGAAAAACTCGGATCGTCGAAAACTCACTTCCATCGTGTAGAGCGTGTCCGAATTGACCTAGAAACATGTTCAAATTACCGAAAAGTTTTTTTAATGGAACCCATTCAATGGCACATGCCAGTTTTAGGGTCCCAAATACCGTAATTTTCAATCGTCCTCAGGGCACGAGCCTGGAAACGTTTTCTGGCTAAATTCTATTACATCCTAGTTGCGAACCACCAACTGGACCCAACTAGCATGAATTTCGACCCCAAGTCTTTCGTGGCACCTGTGGTACACTGGTTACGGGTTCCACGGAAAGGGCTCAAAATTAGCCAAAAACAGGCTTTATTGGCTTATAACTCGCGATAGAAAACTCGGATCGTCGAAAACTCACTTCCATCGTGTAGAGCGTGTCCGAATTGACCTAGAAACATGTTCAAATTACCGAAAAGTTTTTTTAATGGAACCCATTCAATGGCACATGCCAGTTTTAGGGTCCCAAATACCGTAATTTTCAATCGTCCTCAGGGCACGAGCCTGGAAACGTTTTCTGGCTAAATTCTATTACATCCTAGTTGCAAACCACCAACTGGACCCAACTAGCATGAATTTTCGACCCCAAGTCTTTCGTGGCACCTGTGGTACACTGGTCACGAGTTCCACGGAAAGGGCTCAAAATTAGCCAAAAACAGGCTTTATTGGCTTATAACTCGCGATAGAAAACTCGGATCGTCGAAAACTCACTTCCATCGTGTAGAGCGTGTCCGAATTGACCTAGAAACATGTTCAATTACCGAAAAGATTTTTTAATGGAACCCATTCAATGGCACATGCCAGTTTTAGGGTCCCAAATACCGTAATTTTCAATCGTCCTCAGGGCACGAGCCTGGAAACGTTTTCTGGCTAAATTCTATTACATCCTAGTTGCAAACCACCAACTGGACCCAACTAGCATGAATTTTCGACCCCAAGTCTTTCGTGGCACCTGTGGTACACTGGTCACGGGTTCCACGGAAGGGCTCAAAATTAGCCAAAAAACAGGCTTTATTGGCTTATAACTCGCGATAGAAAACTCGGATCGTCGAAAACTCACTTCCATCGTGTAGAGCGTGTCCGAATTGACCTAGAAACATGTTCAAATTACCGAAAAGTTTTTTTAATGGAACCCATTCAATGGCACATGCCAGTTTTAGGGTCCCAAATACCGTAATTTTCAATCGTCCTCAGGGCACGAGCCTGGAAACGTTTTCTGGCTAAATTCTATTACATCCTAGTTGCAAACCACCAACTGGACCCAACTAGCATGAATTTTCGATCCCAAGTCTTTCGTGGCACCTGTGGTACACTGGTCACGGGTTCCACGGAAAGGGCTCAAAATTAGCCAAAAACAGGCTTTATTGGCTTATAACTCGCGATAGAAAACTCGGATCGTCGAAAACTCACTTCCATCGTGTAGAGCGTGTCCGAATTGACCTAGAAACATGTTCAAATTACCGAAAAGTTTTTTTAATGGAACCCATTCAATGGCACATGCCAGTTTTAGGGTCCCAAATACCGTAATTTTCAATCGTCCTCAGGGCACGAGCCTGGAAACGTTTTCTGGCTAAATTCTATTACATCCTAGTTGCAAACCACCAACTGGACCCAACTAGCATGAATTTTCGACCCCCAAGTCTTTCGTGGCACCTGTGGTACACTGGTCACGAGTTCCACGGAAAGGGCTCAAAATTAGCCAAAAACAGGCTTTATTGGCTTATAACTCGCGATAGAAAACTCGGATCGTCGAAAAACTCACTTCCATCGTGTAGAGCGTGTCCGAATTGACCTAGAAACATGTTCAAATTACCGAAAAGTTTTTTTAATGGAACCCATTCAATGGCACATGCCAGTTTTTAGGGTCCCAAATACCGTAATTTTCAATCGTCCTCAGGGCACGAGCCTGGAAACGTTTTCTGGCTAAATTCTATTACATCCTAGTTGCAAACCACCAACTGGACCCAACTAGCATGAATTTTCGACCCCAAGTCTTTCGTGGCACCTGTGGTACACTGGTCACGGGTTCCACGGAAAGGGCTCAAAATTAGCCAAAAACAGGCTTTATTGGCTTATAACTCGCGATAGAAAACTCGGATCGTCGAAAACTCACTTCCATCGTGTAGAGCGTGTCCGAATTGACCTAGAAACATGTTCAAATTACCGAAAAGTTTTTTTAATGGAACCCATTCAATGGCACATGCCAGTTTTAGGGTCCCAAAAACCGTAATTTTCAATCGTCCTCAGGGCACGAGCCTGGAAACGTTTTCTGGCTAAATTCTATTACATCCTAGTTGCAAACCACCAACTGGACCCAGCTAGCATGAATTTTCGACCCCAAGTCTTTCGTGGCACCTGTGGTACACTGGTCACGGGTTCCACGGAAAGGGCTCAAAATTAGCCAAAAACAGGCTTTATTGGCTTATAACTCGCGATAGAAAACTCGGATCGTCGAAAACTCACTTCCATCGTGTAGAGCGTGTCCGAATTGACCTAGAAACATGTTCAAATTACCGAAAGTTTTTTTAATGGAACCCATTCAATGGCACATGCCAGTTTTTAGGGTCCCAAATACCGTAATTTTCAATCGTCCTCAGGGCACGAGCCTGGAAACGTTTTCTGGCTAAATTCTATTACATCCTAGTTGCAAACCACCAACTGGACCCAACTAGCATGAATTTTCGACCCCAAGTCTTTCGTGGCACCTGTGGTACACTGGTCACGAGTTCCACGGAAAGGGCTCAAAAATAGCCAAAAACAGGCTTTATTGGCTTATAACTCGCGATAGAAAACTCGGATCGTCGAAAACTCACTTCCATCGTGTAGAGCGTGTCCGAATTGACCTAGAAACATGTTCAAATTACCGAAAAGTTTTTTTAATGGAACCCATTCAATGGCACATGCCAGTTTTAGGGTCCCAAATACCGTAATTTTCAATCGTCCTCAGGGCACGAGCCTGGAAACGTTTTCTGGCTAAATTCTATTACATCCTAGTTGCAAACCACCAACTGGACCCAACTAGCATGAATTTTCGACCCCAAGTCTTTCGTGGCACCTGTGGTACACTGGTCACGGGTTCCACGGAAAGGGCTCAAAATTAGCCAAAAACAGGCTTTATTGGCTTATAACTCGCGATAGAAACTCGGATCGTCGAAAACTCACTTCCATCGTGTAGAGCGTGTCCGAATTGACCTAGAAACATGTTCAAATTACCGAAAAGTTTTTTTAATGGAACCCATTCAATGGCACATGCCAGTTTTAGGGTCCCAAATACCGTAATTTTCAATCGTCCTCAGGGCACGAGCCTGGAAACGTTTTCTGGCTAAATTCTATTACATCCTAGTTGCAAACCACCAACTGGACCCAACTAGCATGAATTTTCGACCCAAGTCTTTCGTGGCACCTGTGGTACACTGGTCACGAGTTCCACGGAAAGGGCTCAAAATTAGCCAAAAACAGGCTTTATTGGCTTATAACTCGCGATAGAAAACTCGGATCGTCGAAAACTCACTTCCATCGTGTAGAGCGTGTCCGAATTGACCTAGAAACATGTTCAAATTACCGAAAAGTTTTTTAATGGAACCCATTCAATGGCACATGCCAGTTTTAGGGTCCCAAATACCGTAATTTTCAATCGTCCTCAGGGCACGAGCCTGGAAACGTTTTCTGGCTAAATT
>CAXIWR010000015.1:0-42500 GCA_964036265.1 Daptonema setosum
TCATTATTTGTGGTAAAACTGTACAAACATTCAAAACTATTGCGTGACGTTTGGATCACATAACCATCCTATAAAATAGAATAAGAGCTAAATATGTTTATAATGTAACTAATCACGCCAAAAAGTATGTTCGGCTTGGCCTTCATCAGAAGCAATGACAGCACGCACGCGTGTAGCTCAATGGCTGACTATATAAACAACAATGCTTTTTTTTAAAGCCAATCAAAATATCCAATCTTTTAAAACTAAAATATTTTATTTGATTATAAAAAATCAACAAAGCCTAGAAACCGATCAACAAGCAATAGTTTTAAATATTTATTCAGTTTTACCACAAAATATATAACTTTTTCGATGGGAAATTCGATGGTTTTTATAATCGCGTGTAATAGTTATGAAATGAAATAATAAACTTTAGTAGCGCATCAGTTTGTACGCCAAAAAATGCCAAATAGATTCTTTTTTATCGCAATCTCACATCGTTTGTTCGAGTTTCACAATAACCACTCAAACGCGATACGTTTTTTTACCCACCCTGTATGTTTGTGTATAACGGGTGCATAGAAATTAGTTTCTGATAATTAGATATTTTGATCACCCTGTGTTGATTAGAAGACTGTATCAAAAAGTGTTTTAGAGTATATCCGGGATAACTAACACATGAAGTTAAGTATGACGCAACTTACTTGATTCAGTGCGTTTTCGGACGACAATTACCGGTGGCGTACAAGGATCGGTCGACTCAATGGGATGACGAAGTCAGAACGTTGGTTGTCGTTAGGCAATTACGTGGATTCGTGAATGCAGCGATGCCGATGTACATAAGTATGTACAGTACATGTATATGGAATACTTCAACGTACTTGGACGAGAAACGGCACATTGACACGGCAATTCCTTGATCAAATATGAAGATTTGCTTACGTATCCAGGCGTTTGTATTAATGCGCGGTAAACAGAAAGGTGTCACTCCTGAAACATAATTGTGCATGAAGTTAATCGTTTTAGTGGACATTTGGGAAGGTTTCACACGAAGCAGAATGATTCAGAAGATTCGAAAACCCGAAAAATCAACTGTATTTTACTTTGCACGAAATCAGTCAATAACAAAGTAAATAAAATAAGAATCCCGTACATACGTCAATGGTACGCTAAATATTCTAGAAAAATCGGTGTATTTCTCTCTCTCATGCAGCTTATTACTAAATTACACACTTTCGCTACGCGCACTGATTGGGTTTTCACTCGTATAATAAGATGAACATATAAAATTATAAGGTTTAAAAAAATATATCAAAATATAATATAAAAATAAAATATAAGTACCGTAATATCTTATTCTGGAAGAGCACGTTTAGAGTCGTCCTGAGAACGACTCAACGGTTTTTGTTGTATAGCTTGTTTTGAGTTACCCCGTGAGAACCATGAATATCGGGGTGCGCATGCGAAACATTTTTTTTCGTGGCATGATAAATTCCTAGAAATGTATAAGGGAGTTTTGAGCTAAAAAATTTGCTACAACTTTCGATGACGAAATTAGCGAGTTAAATCGATAAATCTGCTAGTTTTTTTATATCATTGTGTTCGTTAGCCTATCCTGCAGAAGAAAATTTTTTTTACAAAAAGTAAAAAGTATAATTTAATGCATTATTTATTGAATTAACTTCCCTTCAAATCGGTCAGCACACACGTGTCAGTCCCCCCCCCCCCCTCCCCCTTGGGATGAGCAAGATTTCGTGCATGCGCAATGGTGTAACTGGCGGACACGTGATTATATTCGTTTTGGATAATCATGGTATGGATTGAAATACAACTTTTGAAACAAACTATGTACAGAAGGTTTTTCATGAAACTCAATAACTGTAATGAAAAAGTAAATAACAAATCAAGGTATTTATTCAATTATAGGTATTAATACAGTTGGGGACGCGAGTTGAACCCCTACGCTCGCTTATCCCAAGGGGGAGGGGGGAGGACTGACACGTGTGTGCTGACTGATTTGAATGGAAGTTAATTCAATAAATAATGCTTTAAATTATACTTTTTTCTTTCTGTTAAATTTTTTTTCTTCTGTAGGATAGGCTAAAGAACACATTGATATAAAGAAACTAGCAGATTTATCTAGGAAACTCGCTAATTTCGTTATCGAAAGTTGTAGCAAATTTTTTAGCTTAAAACTCTCTTACATTTCATGACGTAGGAATTTATCATGCCACAATAAAAAATGTTTCGCATGCGCGCCCCGATATTCATGGTTCTCACGGGGTAACTCAAAACAAGCTATAAACCTTTCGGAACCCGTGAAAAAATGAATTGTTCTTGGAAACTTTCAAAAATTCATTTGCTGGCAACAAAATTTGTTTCTACAACCCAAAAGTTTTGAAACAGAAAAACTTTTAAAAAGTCTTCACACATTGTTTTTAGACGACTCTGAACGGGTCCGAAGTCTGTCTGGCTGATGAGTACATATGCGTATTAAACTTAGTTCGCTCATCATACTCAGCCCACTGTTGCCGAAATCAAATATTATGTTCGAAATTTACGTTCTTTTATTATGTTCACATTTTTGTTCGTGAACAAATTGAATTATGTTCGGTGAATTTGGCGAACTTTTGTGAACGTAATGGAATTGTGTCTATATACCGTTCGCGAACAAAGTTTTATGTTCGCTATATACGTAGATTTCCGAAGAACATAAATGTTTACACTCCCATAATTTACCAAAGAAAAAGGAACAAAAAGAGAACAACACAGTTCCGTTCAGGAACGAATATGTTACGTTTTATTTACGTTCTTTTTAAAATCAAGGTGCGTAGGTAAAATTCTATGTAAATTTTTACAACTGAGAATCGGATTAATATATCAACGGTAACGGTTTGCATGGGCATGGAATGTGATATCCAATTATTCAATCTGCCCGGAGCCTAATTAGTTGTTGTTTTAATAGAAATGAAAAATTAAATCATTCCAGATTTTAAATCAAACCAAAACAAAACCACAAACAACCAACCTTCCACAATCCACCATGGAATCCGAAGAGCCTTCCTCGCAGTCCCAAACAGATGATGGTCTGGATGACATTTTCCGGGATCGAGGTGATGAGGAGCAACAAGAGCGTAGACGCGAGACGGCCGCCGGCTCAGAACCAGAAGGACAACAAGATGATGACTTGGTTAGGTGAACATGTGATTGATTGAATGAATGAGCGATTGATTGATTGAATAAAAGTGTGTTAGCTTAATCAGGTGATTAAAACCTAGGATGGCCGGATACATTGAAATATAAAATGATATATTTTTATATATAGTTAGAACTGATGATTAAACTAACTTGTTCAGGAAATCCAACAGCCAATGGAAGACGAATCAACGACACAGCATCAAGAGCCTGATTCGGAGATGGCCACCGGCACAGCAGGACAACAAAAGCAGACTGCGCGCGTCGTAAGTTTATTATTTATTATTCTGTATTATTTGTCTCGCATTGGGCACACAAAAAGAGTTATCGGATTGATCGGAATAGTCACAAAAGATGAATACAAAATAAGCAGAAAATATAGAGACGTACGAATTGAAGGCAGGAGTCTCACAAGAGACGAATAACCTTTTATTGTGTTTATAATACACGTGTCATTTTTGTGTGAATTTAGCCGTGCTACATCAACAAGCAAATTCAGTTCTTTCTCACGAAGCATGTAAACTGTAAAGCTTTATTGATTGATTGAATGAATGAGCGATTGATTGATTGAATAAAAGGGTGTTAGCTTGGTTAGGTGAACATGTGATTGATTGAATGAATGAGCGATTGATTGATTGTTACTATGTCGTACTGACAGCGAATTTTTTTCTAATTATGGATCATTTGACGGTATTTACTAGTCATAATTGATGGCTTTAATTATTTTCTAGGTCGAAGAAATTGTGGGTCATCGGTTCGTCAGCGGTGCATTTCAATATCTGGTAAAGTGGAATGACTGCCCAAAGTTTGTCGTATTTTTTAATAACTTGTTGAGAATTTATATAAATTATAAAAAGTTGTTAAAAACTTAAAAAAATAATATTATTTTACAAAAATTAAATTCAATAGTATCAACTACAGATAGTATCAACTTCAGTTCCGCAAACACCTGGGAGCGTATCAGTCATCTTGATCACAACATGGTGAAAAGGTACCATGAACAAAAAAAAAACTGATGTATCAAAAAGCCCTGTCCCAGCAGCCGTTGGATCAACAGCAACAATTTCCGACCGAATCAACGCCACAGCAACAAGAGCCTGTTACTTTTACGGCCGCCGGCTATGGTCAACAACTTCAATCTGTGCCTGTCGTAAGTTTATTATTTATTATTTTGTTTTTGTGTCTCGCATTTGGCACACAAACAGAGTTATCGGATTGATTGGAATAGTCACAAAAGATGAATATAAAATAAACAGAAAATATAGAGACGTACGAATTGAAGGCAGGAGTGCTAATCAACTTAACTGCACTGATGTTGCATATCTCAACTGTACTGTTTCCAGTGAGAAACCCATTTTAAGCCGCAGTGAGATTCAATCGTAGTAGAGACTGATTCCGATGTATTTTGCTATCCCTTTTCTGGCTATTTTTATTAGTTTGTTTTGTTGCAGCGAACCCAACAACAAGAGACATCGGCACCAGCGGCGAATCCGGTCATGTCTGCTAGTGGCGGGTCGCACCCGACTAAACGGAAGGAAAAGGTGAAGGGAAAGGTGGGTTGGGTGCATTCTGTTGTGTTCTATGATAAGTTTATATCTTATATTGTATTTCGCTGTGTTATTTATGTATTTTGCTATCCCTTTTCTGGCTATTTTTATTAGTTTGTTTTGTTGCAGCGAACCCCAAAACAAGAGACATCGGACACAACGGCGAATCCGGTCGTGTCTACTAGTGGCGGGTCGCACCCGACTGAACGCAAGGGAAAATTGAAGGGAAAGGTGGGTTGGGTGCATTCTGTTGTGTTCTATGATACGTTTATATCTTATATTGTATTTCGCTGTGTTATTTATGTATTTTGCTATCCCTTTTCTGGCTATTTTTATTAGTTTGTTTTGTTGCAGCGAACCCCAAAACAAGAGACAGCGGACACAACGGCGAATCCGGTCGTGTCTACTAGTGGCGGGTCGCACCCGACTGAACGCAAGGGAAAATTGAAGGGAAAGGTGGGTTGGGTGCATTCTGTTGTGTTCTATGATACGTTTATATCTTATATTGTATTTCGCTGTGTTATTTATGTATTTTGCTATCCCTTTTCTGGCTATTTTTATTAGTTTGTTTTATTTCAGCGAACCCGTCGACCGCATAAAGTAGACGCACAGTACACAGTTGAGAAGATACTGGATTGCCGCCAGATCGAGGGTAAAGTCCAATATCTAATAAAGTGGAAAGGATATGCTCAGTTTGTCGTATTTTTTTTCCATGTTAAGTTTGTCGTATTTTTTTTCCATGTTAAGAATTTATATGAACTATAAAAAGTTGTTACAAACTTATAGAAATAATATTACTTTAAAAATATAATATTAACTTCAGAAAGGACAACACCTGGGAGCCAGAGGGTAACATCCATCCGTCCCTTATTCAACGTTATGAAAAAGACAGGAATCTGACCGAGAAACGCAGATTCTCTGATGGTCGGGCGAAATCAGAGACTCGTGAGAACACACTGGTTAATTCTATGGTGAATTTATTATGTTATTTCTAAACAAACTTTATTTATTTATGTCGATTCTGGGGTTAAAAAGGCATACGTATCGGCATATACGTATTTGCCTATTCTAATTCCCAATTTTACAATATATATTTTGTTGCAGTAAGAATTTTTTCACTTTGGCGTAACAGCGAATAAATAAAAGTGTCTTTTTTCATCTTGAATTCATTAGCCATTTCAGGCAGTTGGAAATCGATTGCATACCGGTCTTATACAGTCCAGTAGTGACGACGAGATCATGGCGCCGATTGCAAACGATACACCAAAGTGGTGGCCAAAACTGCGGGGCAAGAAAGGTCGAGGCAAAAAAACCAAAGAGGTTATAATTCATTTATTATTACGATATATTACGATGTATTATGTTTTATTCACAACTCTGAATAAGTTGGGGCACCAAAGTGGTGGCCAAAACTGCGGGGCAAGAAAGGTCGAGGCAAAAAAAACCAAAGAGGTTATAATTCATTTATTATTACGATATATTACGATGTATTATGTTTTATTCACAACTCTGAATAAGTTGGGGATGACCGGCATAGCCCCTTAAAATAACATTTGAAGTGGATAAAAGAAAGGGATAAAGGTCATTTGACGGAGATGGCCGTCGGGAATGATTCTCAGCATCTACGTTGAGATGATAACAAGGAGGTCCTCCTGTATACCAGTCTGTATTTATTTTAATTAATTTGTGGCACGATGTTTTATCTGGATTGTTGTGGCCTTCCGTTCAAACGATTATTACGTGTCTTATCTTAATATGAAACATGATTGCAATTATTATTTGTTGTATAATTATATTCTAGTCTATTTTCAGGCATCGGCTGGTCTGATGAAGGTCTCATGTACACACTCGACTCCCAGTCGACTCGACGCATCGCAATCCAATGTCAGTGGTGGCGTTAGTGTAATTTTATAATTTAAGTCATAGTAGCGTCGTATGGGTATTATGATATTGGGTATTATGTAATTTAGTGTATTTTTATTGTTGATGATTATGCGAAAGATTATTCATTTTTGTGTATTGTATTCAATGTAGTTTAAAACATTATTTTAGTCAACGGACACTGCCAAAAAGCCCATGTCAACGGAGTTGCCCGCCGAGCACCAGGCCATCACCACAACTACGGAGGCGGCCGGCGATGTTAATGAGGTTACTTTAATTTAATTCAATCATTACACCTCGCTGGGACACCCTGTAGATAGATAGATAGGATAGTTTGATCTCTGAACTGATTGCAGCTTCGCGCCTTCCTTGAGGATTTCAGGGGACTTGTCGTGAAACGGTTAGATGAGGCGGGTACATCGATTCAACCGTTGGAGAAAAAGGTCAGTTACGAGCATCGTGACCCGTCGATTAATGAATACACTCAATTGAAGACGGTTGCCAAATTCTGATCTATGTGAAATGTAAACATCATGTGACAGTCTACACATGTAACATCATGTGACAGACATCATATTCTAGTCTAATATCAGGCATCGGCCGATTTGGTGTCGGCCTCCTGTCAACACTCGAGTCCCAGTCCAAAACGACACCGGACGTCATCAGACCAAAGTGATCCGACCGACGCAGTGACGGCCGAGGCGGGTACATCGATTCAACCGTTGGAGAAAAAGGTCAGTTACGAGCATCGTGACCCGTCGATTAATGAATACACTCAATTGAAGACGGTAGCCAAATTCTGATCTATGTGAAATGTAAACATCATGTGACAGTCTACATCTTCAGTGACCGGCGGAGATAATGGTGGTTTCTCTTGTTGTTGTTGTTGTTGTTGTTGTTGTTGTTGTTGTTGTTGTTGATAATGTTGTTGTTGTTGTTGTTGTTGTTGTTGTTGTTGTTGTTGTTGTTGTTGTTGTTGTTGTTGTTGTTGTTGTTGTTGTTGTTGTTGTTGTTGCTTTTGTTGTTGTTGTTGTTGTTGTTGTTGTTGTTGTTGTTGTTGTTGTTGTTGTTGTTGTTGTTGTTGTTGTTGATGTTGTTGAGTGACCGACTTATCTTCAGCCTCTTGGCCAGATGTTGTCACCAGTCTCTCCAACATCATCTCTGGCCAGCTGCCTGCACCTTGATGAGAATGAGATGAGCATTGATTGGGCCAAGGAGGTCGAGAGCTTCATGTCCAAATCACAGGTGAGGTTATGTATAGCAACAATTTAGTGACAAACAAATGACGTGAACAACAAGAACGACAACAACTAATACAACAACAACAAAAACAACTTATATTTCGAAAGTGAAACAGTGAATAATAAAGTATACATTTCCAGGAAAATCTATTGGAATCAGTGGCCGAAGCGAGTGCGCCCAGCGAAGAGCAGGCAGCCCTGGAATTAACAGAGAGCACAAAATCTACTGACAGCACTGAGCCCAAAGTTAGTGTTTTGACTAATGAACTTTCCTCTCACATTTAGCAATCTGTCTTTTCAGATGTTTTTATTACCCAATCGACTGACATCTTTTCAGACCGTGGCACCCAAACCAACTGAACGACAGATCTCCGAAACAAAGCGAAAATCCAAAAACCCTGACTCAGCCAATGTACCACCACCACCGCTCGCCATTGTCGATTGCTCAAACAAGAAACTCGAATCCAAAAAGAAAAAGGAGAAACCAGCTAAAGAAGTGGAGATCAGCTTTGCGTTGGTTTTACTCAATGACGGGCCTGATGTTTTCTTGGTCACATCTGTGTCACATATGAGATTGTGAATATATATATGTGTATTTATGTGTATTTATATATGTGTAAATCTTAAAGTTGATAGTAGATTGAAACATATTTGTTTTTAAATGAGTTATTAAAATGATGATTATGGTATTTTCAGTATCAAAGATGAACTCAATTCCAAAGAAGAGGCTCAACAACAGACCAGTGCGGTTGTGGATCCACCATCTTTGTCACCGCCAGAACAACAACCTGAACTTGTGAAAGAAACTGAGCAACTCGAACAATTGCAACAGCAACAGCAACAACTTGAACTCGAAAAGCAACAAGTGCAACTTGAACAATTGCAACAACAACAACCTGAACTCGAAAAGCAACAAGTGCAACTTGAACAATTGCAACAACAACAACAACCTGAACTCGAAAAGCAACCAGAGGTCATCAAGGCATTTCCCGAGCTCCTGATTGATACGGGTGCTGATCGTGGTCGGTTAAGGACCAACAATACGACGATGATTCGTACATCGATTCAACCGTTGGAGAAAAAGGTCAGTTACGAGCATCGTGACCCGTCGATTAATGAATACACTCAATTGAAGACGGTTGCCAAATTCTGATCTATGTGAAATGTAAACATCATGTGACAGTCTACACATGTAACATCATGTGACAGACATCATATTCTAGTCTAATATCAGGCATCGGCCGATTTGGTGACGGCCTCCTGTCAACACTCGAGTCCCAGTCCAAAACGACTCCGGACGTCATCAGACCAAAGTGATCCGACCGACGCAGTGATGGCCGAGGCGGGTACATCGATTCAACCGTTGGAGAAAAAGGTCAGTTACGAGCATCGTGACCCGTCGATTAATGAATACACTCAATTGAAGACGGTTGCCAAATTCTGATCTATGTGAAATGTAAACATCATGTGACAGTCTACACATGTAACATCATGTGACAGACATCATATTCTAGTCTAATATCAGGCATCGGCCGATTTGGTGACGGCCTCCTGTCAACACTCGAGTCCCAGTCCAAAACGACTCCGGACGTCATCAGACCAAAGTGATCCGACCGACGCAGTGATGGCCGACCGACGCAATGATGATAACTTAGCCAATGTTGGTGACGGCATTATTTTTCTTTTTTAATTTAATTCATAGCAAACATTAACACTTATTGAGACAGTCACCATGGGTACAAATTTTAAAGTGCTGTCACTGCTAAAAATAACACTGTCTAATAACTAACAGCAGCATTAAAAATGTAAACGTTTTCACCGCATCTTAGGACGAGCTGCGGACAACCATCATCGATTCCGACTGTTTCTATGACGATGATGATGATGACGAAAAAGAATGTCGAAAAAAATCATCGGAATGCCAGCAGTCGAAGAAGAAGAATCGTCGTGTGTCAGGCCACATGGTTCGTGTAATTGACATAGAACTAAGCTTTGTATTACATTTCATTTAAATTTATATTTTAAGTGTCAAGATGTGTAAATGTTATACTTTACAATATTTTAACATTACAGTATTTTATATTCCATATGGAGTCCATGTAAGTTATGTAAATTATTCTGCCTCCTACAAAAACGTTTTTATAGATGAAGGTGCCCGTGGTAAATAGACCGAAACAGTCGAAGATTACCAACTTTGCCATTAACAAGGATGAGGTTAGAAATGAAAACGGAATAAATATATTTATTATCATCATAACATAACATATGCAACATTCGAACTGAGCCTGTCTGAACCATGGAAATGATTCAGGCGGACACGATGCCGAAAATAACCTACGTGACACGGCGCGAGAGGTACAACCCGGTTCGGTCATCATCACAGCCAAATCCTTCCGCGCCGGAAGAACACAGCGTTAGTTTGCATTTTCAAATTCATTTATTTATATTTATTTCGACTGTTTCCATGAGCATATATTTTAAATGTCAAACTTTTCATTATTATTTTATTATATTAGATATAACTTTTATTTTACACTAAGTTTGTCTGCAACTTTTAAATAATTTGTATTTTATATCGTTAATAAGTAATTTGTCTTAACTTAGTGGAACTTATCATGGTTATTATCATTTGCATTTGAATTTAATTAAAGAATATTATTCAGACTACAAGCCCGTCTCCTATGTTCCCAGAGTCGGTTAAACGATCCAAGTCCTTAAGCGACAATGTGGTCACCATCGTTGAAACTGGATCTAAACCGATCACGCAAGCCGACAGTGAAGTAGCTATCTTGGTTAATGAATCGGACACGATCACCGAATTTAGGCGTCATGAGGATGAACTGCGTACAGTTTGTTTAAATTTTCAAATGCATTCAATAATACTTTAGACATTTACTATTATTATTAAACTATTATTATTATTATAAATTATATTATTACTGTTATTTTTTTCTAAAAATAGGCACGCCTTATCATCGTATTTTAAAGAATTATTTGTTGCACCATTCTGTTGGGTCTGCAAAAGACACATACTACGGTTTAAGGAAATCATAGACGTGTCAATGTCCGATCCAGACGACGGAAGTGATGCCGAACAGTATTCCACTCCAGATCCAGGGCCGGTTAGTTTCCGTTTACAACAAATAACTTTTAATTCATAGCTAATCATTGATAATGTTTTCACGCGTAGTTAGTTTCAACGCCAATTCATAATAATAGGCAGTTGAGTTGGACACGGTCCCTGTTGATAGCATGTTAGAATTATCATGCGACCGCCCTCCACCCCACCAGTCGCCATAAGACAATTATTATTTTAAACACGTTAACAGGATCGCGCGAACGTTAATGCCGGTAGTCCGCCGCAGCAGAAGCGTTCGAAAGGCCGCCCGGTTGTAAACAAGGCCGCCTTCGAGTTACTGGAAGACATGGATGATGACGGTGCTCAGCGATGTATGGTCTGTGTAGAGCGTGGCGTGGAGAACGTTTACAAAAAAAAGCGAAAACATACAATCGCGAATTTTTTGGTTACTTTAATAGATTTTTTTGTTAATTTACAAAACTTATCCCAATTTTCGATGCATTCCTTGAAGGAAATTTTTATTTTCATAAAAATGGGCCTGCCAGTATATACTTAGGACAGCTGTACAAAGTAACTAATGTTTTTTTTTACTTTTTCAGCGCCATTTGAAAAACAAACACAACCATCAGTACAGCACGGTGATGGCGTCAATCAATGCTGAGAAACAGCAACGTGAAGCTACAGCGAATGCCAAGCACACGGTGGTGGACTCATTGATCAGCGCAAATAGACAGGCACAAATATTTAGGTTAATTTTTCAGTATGCAAGAATATATCCAAAATGTAAAAACATGATCATTGTTAATCGTCATTTATTATATGGTATGTTACATGGATGTGTATTTTTTACGTTAATTCATGTGTTCCTTAAACATTTAGTTTTTTAATACAACAAATGGTGTGCTTAACATTTTAGTCAATATGGTGCAAAGCTGTTGGCCGCGTTCGTCGGCACTTCGGTGAACGTGCCCTTCATGGCCATAGAGAGTAACCATCTGTTGGCCGCTTTCCAAATGGCTAACCCGCTGATCAAGAAATTGCCGGGTCGACAAGAAATCCGAGATTCCATTGTGACTTTAGCCGACAGCATTGCCAACGTGATCCGCGAGGAACTGAAGGGTCGGACCAGCAAAGCTACGGGTTAGTTAGTGTAAATTTTTAATGCACAATGAGCCGCCCGTTTTAATGTTCATCTGAGCCCTGAGGAGTTCACCTTCGGAGTCCATCATTTGTGCTGATATTTATATTTGATTGTTGCTTAAATATGGGTTTTTACTGTGTTCTATTACAATTTTTTTAGAATAATTCTTTCAATTGATTATTTTCATTACAGTTTTACTTGACATATGGTCGACCAAAACCTGCCGCTCGTTCCTCGGTATCCTCGTGCAGTTCGTCAAGGGCGACGGTCAGTCTGTTACGCGGGCTGTGGCGCTGAAGCCCGTAGCCGGTGCTCACACGGGAGTTGCTATTAGACGGGACACCGAAATAGTGCTCGCAGGTTAGCTTATGTTTGTTCCACACGTTAGTCCGAAACCTTAATATGATTGTATTACCATCATGGCACATGTTACGTACCCGGGTGCAAAATGTATGATTAATGCATTTATGAGTAGTATGAGCTGTGTCCTTTGCTTACACAACTTTATTCTGCGTGTCTGACCTAAATCGTTATATAGAGTATGGACTGACGTTGGCGGACGTGGCTCGATTCGTAACCGACGCGGCCTCGGCCAACAGACTAGCGTTCAAAGACGCAGATCTGAGCCCGGTCGACATATGTGACGAAGATGACAACGATTGTACGGAACCGACCCTACAGGTTATAACCATTTTTTGTATTTTTATTTATTTTTTTTTACTTGTTTTTCTACATGTTTATATGGCGTTTGGTTATTTCAGGCGATTGACCGTGACTGGCCAGATGATCACAAAGTGCCGTTCTCTGAGCGGCTCGATTGCGCAGTCCACCAGTTACAACTTGTTTGTTACCCAAATGTTTTTTTTTATATTTGACGCTTTTTGTCTTTTAATGTCTACTATCATTACATGTTTCACGTTTAATTAACAAACAACTGATAGACAATGTCGTGGTTTATAAATTATGTGTTTCATATCATGTTAAATATTTTTAATTCATGTAATTTAAAAGTTGCCTTAAGCTTATTTTTTTACTTTTTTCCTGCAGATCTGTTCACTGATCTTCCCAAAGAAAACAGAAGACGACGATACCACGGTCGAGGGAAAGATTGTCAAGCAGATCAATGTTGTCCGAGAGCTGGTCGCGAACATCATGAAGTCACGGAAGGGCCGAGATGCCCTCGTTGACGGCCAAACGACAATGCTCGAATCAACTCGGTTCACGACCAAAGCCAGAAACCAAGATGACACCGCTCCAGTGCTGCTTGTGCTGCCAGCGCTGATACGGTGGAACAGCAACATAGACGTTTTGCTTCGGTTCAATCGTCTGAAGGTTGGTTAACATCTTCGTTATACTATTCGTATGCGCAGTTGCGAACACAAAATTTAAAAAATTGGGTGTGTTTGTTTGTTAGCAGTTGGGCGCATTTAAGGTACCCTGAACCCAAACTGAGACTTTACACCAAATGTGTACATTTTATATAAATGGTTGCCCAAAAGTTTATGTACACCTTTTGGTCATCTTTTTCGCGTGTGTGGAATCTTTATTCATCTTAATTCAGATTCGGACCATCTTTCTGACCCGTTGTAATGTTATGATTTTACTCACGCGAAAAAGGCGGCGAAAAAGTGTACATAAACTTTTGGGCGACTCTATATATAAAAGTTAACCAGGATCACATCCCTCATGCTCTCAACATGATGGCAAAGACTGGTCACGATGTCGACTACGAGTTCATTGATCGACTGTGCTTGGTGCTGACGCCGTTGCGCGTAGCTGTGAATCAGCTGCAATCGGGAGGTGGCACTCTGAAAGCGACACTGCCCGTTGTTTGGGCTTTGGCAAAAACTTGGAAAGATGTTGGTTCACATGGTTTACTGCCAATAATATATATATATTTCACAGTTAATAAAATGTTCTTAAAAATGTGCATAGCATGTGACATTGTGAGAACCGAATATTATTCTCCAAAACTTATCATGGTTACAGTTGTCCACGACGAACGTAGATGAACCGACTGACACGGCCAACTTCACGGTGCGACAGCTTGCCGAGCATTGCCTGCGACGCTTGGAAAGTAAAAAACATGTATTCTACAAACTGTTGCATGTTGATCAGTGCCCGGACGCGGACTTAACCTACCACGGTTTGTTGTCTTCCATTAACTTTCTTACAAAATTCTGTCGTGATGGCTGGTTGTGCCTTATCGTGACTCCACCGTGGTCACCCTCATCTTGACTTGCCACTTACGAATATGTACTTTTCCCATTTATTCCAGCCTCCACGTTTATGTCGCCGACGCATTACGAATTTTTCCGCAAGCATTTCAACAGCCCATCGTTCATGAATCGCTTACGTGACGGCATCCGTGACTTGGTTTGTTATTTTGTCTCTACTACAGTTCTTCATTTCCTTTTCTATCTTCTCATAACTAATTTGAACGTCCCAATTGTACTCAGTAATTTATTTTAAACACAGCATAAATTTAAGGCGGCGGCTCGGTACACCTTCAAGGAGAATAACGTTCAACTTTCCGCGAGTGAAGTTGCGGACTGTGTGACGTATCAGTTGCCCCTTTATGAAAAACTCGTTAAGTCCTTCATCGATCCCAAAAACCCCGTCGTTCAACGTTTGGGACAGGCGAACCCAGATATGACGGACGACGATTTCGACAGCCAATTCTACCTAACGCACGGACAGGTTTGTTAAATAGGATTATCATTTTTTTTTGCTTTGTGGACATCTGTGTTTTTCACAAAAACACAGAACCCGAAGGACAAATTTATTTTCCTAAAATGGGCGTACAGTGAACAGCGGTGAATACAATGTTTCAATGAACCTCAAAAGTGACTAGGTGGATAACATTTGAAGTGGATAATAAATCGAATTAAACAGTATGGCACATTTAGTGCCAGGGTTCCTTATTTGTGTCCAACAACCTACTCACACTAATTTTCTGCCCATTTTCAGGCGCACCTTTTTATTTCCCTAAAAATAGGGTTTTTTGACATATGATGGCACATGTAGCGCCAGGGTACCTTACATACATTTATTTAAATTACAGGCAATACCGCACCTGCGTAGCGTTGTGTTGGACTTCATCTACACGACGTCGTCGACGGCGGATGTAGAACGCTCGTTCTCTGCGTCTAGCAACATATTGAGCGCGAGACGTAACAAACTATGTGACGAATCTGTGGCGTCCGAGTACATGGTCCTCACCAACCCATCACTGATCGACTGATTTTACTTCCGATTCCATGTTTTTCGTTAATGTTCAATACTGTCTTAATCTGTCCTTGTTTGTGTTGTGTTGTGATTAAAATTTGATCTCATATCCGTTTGATTTAACATGTCATGTGTCTTCGTGAATCGTGTCGTGATCGTGCACCGTCGCCTTGTTTGTGATGAGATGAGATGTGATGTGAAAGCACATTATATCATATTATTATATCATATTATATCATATATCATATTATTATATCATATCATATTATATCATATTATATGCAGGAGCTTCATTGAGAAACCATTTAATACATAGATGTCTGAATATCTGGAATGAGCTTCCTCAGGAATTAGTTACAGTTCCATGTTCTGCTGTTTTTAGGAGAAAATTGATTGATTCAAACATCATATATAAATACGTCGAAGATATAAAACCTACTTTCTTAGATAGCCGATATGCTTGAAACACAGATCTGTAGTTTTATCACATTCCATTCCATTTACCTTTATTCGATTGAATCATTACTTTAATTTTGATCCGTTTTACAATTGATGCAAACGCGTATTATACGTTGAAAAACTGTTGTTATTCCTCTCCTTAAACCCTTTCGGTTTTCGAAATGTCCTTTAGGACAATTTCCGTATATATCGCGTCGTTATTCTCTTTTCATGTTCAATTCTAGTAATTCTTTAAACTTAATTATTTTTCATGTTTTTTACCTCTTCAATTCAGGTAATTTGTAATTCGTAATTTTTGTAAGACCGATTATATGCGAGACAAACAAATGAAATCTGAAATCTGAAATATTATACGTTGAAAACTTTTGTTATTCCTCTCCTTATTCCTCTGTTTTTAATAGTAGATTAATGCTGGCGTGTAGTCGGTCGGGTATCGATGTTAATTGGCCTCAGCTGCAGACGGCATTTTTCAATGGCGAGTGCCGGGTGTTGGCACAGAAGATGAAGCATGTGCAGGCGCATCTGGCATCCGTTCGTCGCTTCTCGTGCCAGGCATTCAACTACAGTGACGTTGTCCGCATCCTGTGACGTTGTCCGCATGATTTTCTATCCAGTTCTAGTATTGAATGGATATTTTTTCCATAACCATTTTTGAGTCTAGTGTTATGTCTTTTGTCTTGCCTTGCCTCTAAATGTATACTAAGTCAAAACCCAACGTTTATAGTAGTGTGAAAATTATGATATATCATGAATTGTTTGTACGAGATTTGTTATTACCTCTCGCGTTCTCTCGATGTCGAACAAATATTCAGATATTAAAAATCAATTTTATATTCGCTCGCAGCAAGTGAAATGAACACAAATTATAGAAACAACAAAAAAACAAAGGCATAATGACAATTATTTCAGCAGCACATGAGTTCTTGCAGCACCTGGTTTGAAAGAAAACCAGCTTAGGATAACAATGAACGGAAGAAAAAACAACATCAAATTATCTGCACGAGAAAAGTTCAAAAATGAGGATCAACAAATTGCATAGTATTTTCCAATATTTTTGAATCAGAAGAAACATGTAGATGAAAGGGTGAACAGAGTTGAACGTAGCAGTAAAGTTGCAGACGAAAGGCACCAGATACAACCATATGAGAAACAACCAATATATTTTAGAGTATCATGATAGCACATCACTCTTGCCTCAGGAGAAAAATGAAATATACCAATGATTGGGGTTCAATCCTACGGGCTCAAAACCACTCTTGGACTTCACAGTTCACATAGATTTCAATTGTAATTTAATTCAGTTCACTTTATTCAATTAGTATAGCTAAAAATCATAAGTTGTGACTGTGAGTCTACGCGTTGTCATATTGCCGGTTTTGTCTACGCATACGCAAATTAGCCAGTCGTTGTTTGTAGTACGGTTGCATCGTGACGTAGTACGGACCCTCGGGCAAGCGAGCCACCGTCTGATGGGGCACATAACGTTCTTGTCGAGGATCTGCAAGCTATCGATTGTCAGTTTCTACTTTCCAATATCTAAAAACTGCCAAGTCCGGAAAACCATGCCACAAGACTAAAAAGGGACCAACCATAGACATGAAGCAGACTTGTTTGCTCATGATCACTATGACACGGGGCCGCAACAGACTGAGCTTGTGGTTGTGACTGACTGGTGGTATTGCTCATCGACGCTTTCATGATGCCTCCCAGACTCTGACTCATCGGTGCTCCGCCTGAAGTTTTTTATTTATGACGACGAAATGAAATAATTTTCAAATTAATCTTTCATAAATCTGAAGATAAGATCATTGGCCAACCACTAGCAATACTTGACAATATCTAATGTAATCTAAATTACTCAGCTATCAGCTGTTATGCCAAAATAGCAAAGTTGAATACTATATCACAAATATAATGAAATACCGGTCAACCTATTACCATATTACAATCACTGATCATCAACAACTTCCTTGAATGCGATGTGTGTCAACACGGGGGTTCGAACCAAGATCATCGGCCTGCCAGGCCGGCGCCTTGACCACTTAACAAGGAACGCGACAAAACATTGAATATAACAATACTACTAAATCAATTCTAACCAGTAGCAGTAGGATAATCCGCAGGCTGACACTCATCAACGAATCGAACACGATTTTTTCTCTGGGAATTTGGCGTCATCGACAAACTTGACGTCTTCTGCATGAGTTGCTGTTCTACAGACTGATGTTGCGTTTCATGTTGTGGTTGTTGATGCTCACCACACTGTGACAGTGACTGTGATTGAGGATGGGCCATGAGCCAACGACACTCACCACGGCTGCGAGCTTCGACAGCTGACAAAATGATTTCTACTAAAGCAGTAAAGAAAAAAAACGTATACGCCAACACAACACACAAAAACTTGTTCTTCTGTGAACTACGATAACGAAACAGAGAATTAACTAACCAGCATCGGATGGTGTTGTTTGAACTCGTCCACCCAGGTCGTATTCTTTGACCACCCATGGTGGCACAATTGTTTCATGCGTGCCTCGACCCAGACCTAGACGACGAGCTTGGGCCGCGCGCATATTGGCTGATTCTTTGACCACCCATGGTGGCACAATTGTTTCATGCGAGCCACGACCCAGTCCTAGACGACGAGCTTGGGCAGCGCGCATATTGGCTGGTCAGGATATCTTGTTACTGAAATGTTCAATTTTTTTGTATTCTCATCAACTTGTTAACTTCACATGCAATGAATTATATTCTTTTATCATAACTTTTGCCACGTATGTGTCATGTAAATTATTTTCTCAAAAATTTCTACGCGCGCCGAATTTTTTTCAAAAAATAGTTCACGCATGCAGTTTTTTTCAAGAAGAAACTCTGGTTAGGCTACATACGTCACCACCAGTGATCGATAGCGAAACGGTGCTTAACGGTAGTTAACGTTAGCTTAACGGTAAGGACCATGACAAGGGCATTCTAATATTACGCTGCAGTTTGCCTAATAACTTTGCGCAAACAGTCTTTTTGCCTATAACCACTCACTTGATGTTGTAAAATATACCGACCGCGGTAACCCGGTCAGGCAGTAGCATAAGTCCCGAAATATGACAAGGGCATTCTAATATTACGCTGCAGTTTGCCTAATAACTTTGCGCAAACAGTCTTTTTGCCTATAACCACTCACTTGATGTTATAAAATTTACCGACCGCGGTAACCCGGTCTGGCAGTAGCATAAGTCCCGAAATATGACAAGGGCATTCTAATATTACGCTGCAGTTTGCCTAATAACTTTGCGCAAACAGTCTTTTTGCCTATAACCACTCACTTGATGTTATAAAATTTACCGACCGCGGTAACCCGGTCTGGCAGTAGCATAAGTCCCGAAATATGACAAGGGCATTCTAATATTACGCTGCAGTTTGCCTAATAACTTTGCGCAAATAGTCTTTTTGCCTATAACCACTCACTTGATGTTATAAAATTTACCGACCGCGGTAACCCGGTCTGGCAGTAGCATGAGTCCCGAAATATGACAAGGGCATTCTAATATTACGCTGCAGTTTGCCTAATAACTTTGCGCAAACAGTCTTTTTGCCTATAACCACTCACTTGATGTTATAAAATTTACCGACCGCGGTAACCCGGTCTGGCAGTAGCATGAGTCCCGAAATATGACAAGGGCATTCTAATATTACGCTGCAGTTTGCCTAATAACTTTGCGCAAACAGTCTTTTTGCCTATAACCACTCACTTGATGTTATAAAATTTACCGACCGCGGTAACCCGGTCTGGCAGTAGCATGAGTCCCGAAATATGACAAGGGCATTCTAATATTACGCTGCAGTTTGCCTAATAACTTTGCGCAAACAGTCTTTTTGCCTATAACCACTCACTTGATGTTATAAAATTTACCGACCGCGGTAACCCGGTCTGGCAGTAGCATAAGTCCCGAAATATGACAAGGGCATTCTAATATTACGCTGCAGTTTGCCTAATAACTTTGCGCAAACAGTCTTTTTGCCTATAACCACTCACTTGATGTTATAAAATTTACCGACCGCGGTAACCCGGTCTGGCAGTAGCATGACGTTTCACTAACGTTAAGCTACCGTTATTTCGCTATCGATCACTGGTCACCACTCACCAGAAGTAGGGCGCTTGGGAGAGGGTAGATCAAACGTGCATAACAGGGTTTGATAAAATGATCAAAATACAAACTGAGATATGTGAGTATTTCATGGTGCATGTACACTAATTCAAACGAACGAAACGCCTTTGCATGCCATAAACGTTTATTTTTATACAAAATGGATTATAATGGAAGCATCAAATTAAAATCACGCCAGGAATGAAAGTATTTCATTGTAACTGCAATTCCGCAACGAAACAAAGAGATCATGATGAATTGAATTTTTGGTATTTCAGCTTGATGATGGAATGTGTGATAACGGTAAAGGTAAAGGGTTCTAAAAACAGCAGAACATATTTGTTTTCAATCATACGGTTGTCACACTTTCCTATAAAATTTATTGACGACGATTGAATACTGAATTTGCAAAGTAAATTACATTGGAAAAAATTATGCCTGTTACGTTTGCATTATAAGGAAAATAAACATAATTATGGTATAAACCCGAATAAGGTTGCAGTGCAGTAAATAAGTTGCATAATGTGTGATAACGGTAAAGGTAAAGGGTTCTAAAAACAGCAGAACATATTTGTTTTCAATCATACGGTTGTCACACTTTCCTATAAAATTTATTGACGACGATTGAATACTGAATTTGCAAAGTAAATTACATTGGAAAAAATTATGCCTGTTACGTTTGCATTATAAGGAAAATAAACATAATTATGGTATAAACCCGAATAAGGTTGCAGTGCAGTAAATAAGTTGCATAATGTGTGATAACGGTAAAGGTAAAGGGTTCTAAAAACAGCAGAACCTATTTGTTTTCAATCATACGGTTGTCACACTTTCCTATAAAATTTATTGACGACGATTGAATACTGAATTTGCAAAGTAAATTACATTGGAAAAAATTATGCCTGTTACGTTTGCATTATAAGGAAAATAAACATAATTATGGTATAAACCCGAATAAGGTTGCAGTGCAGTAAATAAGTTGCATAATGTGTGATAACGGTAAAGGTAAAGGGTTCTAAAAACAGCAGAACATATTTGTTTTCAATCATACGGTTGTCACACTTTCCTATAAAATTTATTGACGACGATTGAATACTGAATTTGCAAAGTAAATTACATTGGAAAAAATTATGCCTGTTACGTTTGCATTATAAGGAAAATAAACATAATCATGGTATAAACCCGAATAAGGTTGCAGTGCAGTAAATAAGTTGCATAATGTGTGATAACGGTAAAGGTAAAGGGTTCTAAAAACAGCAGAACATCGTATTTCAACCAAATCAGGAAGGAAATAAAGGACAAGTATAACACTAAGAAGTCTCGCCACCACGACTACAAACAACGTAGGCACGAGTCCCCGCCATCGACCAGACGTCATCAATATGGACACTCGGACACGAATAGCAACACACTTACACACAATCGAAGGCATCAATCTCACGACAATGAGCGCCGGAGTCAACGGTACAACAGCCATCGTAGTGATCGACGATACAACAACGACGACCGTGCGTCATCAAGAAGGACCACTCGATCCCGTTCACGATCACCGGCGCCTACTTATGCCGAGAAAACTATCAAGAACGTGTCCTTCATAAACTTATCGGAGAAACGTGTCAACAATAACACGATCATACGGGAGAAGGTTAATAGTATAACTCACCTTATTACAACTCCTGAGGAACATCATTCCATATATTCAAAGATCTATATAGGGCACCAATAAATCAACAAAGGTCAATCAACAATAACTGAATACAATGTTCTACCCATTGACAGTTCGCAATGTTTTCGGATGCTCAACCATAATTATTGTGAAAACGGCAAATTAGAACCAATGAGCGAAACAATGTACAGCACCAATAACAGTCCAGAATCAGTATTGCCCATCAGAAATGTACTCAGCAGTTGTTCTGCCGCCAGCGTGATCGTATAACGCTTCATCCGGTATCTCTGCTCCACACATCTTGACCGCATCGCTCCACATGTCCTTGGCCGATGCAACGTCGTGTAAATTCGCTTGGTGCCTGAAAATCTTTCGTCAACTAGAAGAACAGTAAAGTAAAATATTGATGGTTCACTTGTATTTTGTATAATATAATAATAATTCGTTATACAACGTGTTACGCATTACAGAATAGTTGACGTATAATATAAAATTACAGAACTTAGCATTTATCAGTAAATACGCAGCTAACTGTTCGAACAAATACACGTTTTTGAACGTGGGGCGTTGTTGTTCGACCGCTTCGCACTTGTAGCACTGCATGAGTTCTTGTTGGGCATGTTTCATCGCCAGATGTTCCATGAAGCTCGGCACGCTGTCCAACTTGTACGAACAGTTTTTTCGTGGGCACGACAGCTGAAAGTAAAAAAAACATAAACGTACGGAATCATGGCAAAAAATAAAGTAACAGTACAAACCGTATTCGGACTGGCATGGAAACTCCGAAGGATGTCGTTTTGACCACCAGCAGACAAGTCCTCAATGTTCACTTCTTCGGGTCTGCAATAAACCTGTTATCAAAACGGAATGAAACCCAATGAAACAACAAAACCGCATGACCTGAATTGGCCTCTTAAAAATGTGTTTTAAATTAACCTCCATTCAACTTCTGCTTGACGATCACGCACAGAGTACCGGACCACCCTCTGTACCGCCCCGAAACCTTGCAGGCGCAGATTCGATTCCTCAAGCTTGACCTGGCGTGACAACGGAATTTCCGATGCGCGAAGAACTCGAATCAGTTTAACCAAGTCCGAATTCTAAAATAATTAATTAATTATTGGTTAAGCCAAAAATTAACCGCACAAGTAAACCACGCAAGCACTTTAAAATGCATAAAGCAGGCGCACATGATTGCATGCGAAAGGTCTATTGTGCACGACATACTAAGTAGCAATGTAGTAACCAGCAAATCCATCGACCCGTGCATGGTCAAGACGAAATGATCGTGTTGATTGTCGGCGTGGTATGCCAGAATACACTCAGTGCATTTGTTCTTACCACCGGCACCAGCGCGCTGAGGGCACTTTGTACAGAGCGATCTGAAACCGTAAAAAAATATATTGAACACATTTAAAACAGGACAATTTGTTAACTTTGGCTCTCAAGATTGACTATGCAACCATGATGTATAAATTTTCCCGGCGTGCATGCATGGCTGGCCAACGGGAGATTTGGCCCCCTGCCCCATCCCTTATTTAGGAAGACTTACAAATTGGTTCAAGAGCAAAAATGATGAATGTAACGTAACAAAGGAAAACATACACAAAGTTTATAAGGTGTAGTGTAACAGCAACGTTTACTAACCTGAACTGTTTCTGTTTTTTACACGACTCGCATCGAAATGTGTGAGCAGCCGTTGACTCCTGTAACTTGATATGGATGTCGTGTTCACAGGCATTCTTCCACCACCGCTGCCAGAACGACATGTCATCGGAGCCATACGGGTGATGCGCTTTGAAGTGTCTGCAAACATAATTAAGGTCCGTAATCAAGCCCTACCGGACTAACCCGTATATAAACATGTATGGACTGATTGTTATCACAGATTTAAGTGATAACAATTCACATAACAACCGCTACAAATCTGCACTATGGTATCATGGTTTTCAAATGTTAGCCGGATATATGACTATAGTGCAAACATGCGCCAAAATAACATGTAAATAAATTTTTCTTAGCCTTCATCTCTTTTCTGTCCGCGGTCGAACTGGTAAACTCATTGAATGCGAACCAAGGCAATTGTTATGTTAACCAACCTATGCATGGCGTTGAAATTGTCGAACGTGGATTCGCAGTCTTCCATCGGACATTGTCTCAACTCATGTGGTAGACCGCCGTCATGAGTCGCCAGGTGTTGCATGAGGGGCTTCACGTCCTGGTACGCACGCACAACTCCAGATTTCGGAGTGTCGAATACCGTCTGACACCCGTACTTCTGGCAGACGAACTGCAACGTAACACATAGCATGTCATGTAATAATATAATTATAATGCAACCAGTACGCGTTACAATACTTGTAAACATTGATTATTATTCGTTTTCGTCATGCACGCGTTAAGCAGTTGTCTGTCCGCATGCGTCTTTTTTCAAAAAATAATTTGTCGTCTGATTCCCATCCACTTTCTGGCCCTGTTATATTACAGATGTTCAATGAAAGCGTAACAAATAAATGTTAAAAAAATACCCGTTGCTTGTCGTCTGGCGGGCCGGCGACCAAATCTTGTGAACTGCGGTGAAACTGACGGATACCGCGCATGCAGTTGCTGGAACAAAATAAGACAAGCAATATTTTACAACAATAAGTGAGTAATTATGGCATTAATTATGGCATTATGACTCATGCTACTGCCTGACCGGGTTACCGCGGTCGGTAAATTTTATAACATCAAGTGAGTGGTTATAGGCAAAAAGACTGTTTGCGCAAAGTTATTAGGCAAACTGCAGCGTAATATTAGAATGCCCTTGTCATATTTCGGGACTCATGCTACTGCCTGACCGGGTTACTACTCACTTATTGTTCTAAGCTGCAGTTTGCCTAATAACTTTGCGCAAACAGTCTTTTTACCAATAACTACTCACTTGTTGTTGTAAAATTTACCGACCGCGGTAACCCGGTCAGGCAGTAGCATGAGTCCCGAAATATGACAACGGCACTCTGATATTTAAACTAAGAAACAATTAGCCGAACCTCCATCCAATAATCGCTTTACCGCCAGACGAGCCGTACATCCTGGAGAACTCTGCGTGACCATCTTCGTCAATCAGATCGTTATCTCTGGCGTATATTCGTCTGTGCGCCCCGTTTCCGACGTAATCCCACATGTCGTTCAACAACTTCTGAAAGTGAAAACGCTCAGATGCTCAGCTGTTGCATCTGTTTTAAAACCTTTCATTATTGATTATGAAACACTAAAAACACTGTTAGTGGTGACGTTCTAGGCGTTACATAACAATAAAAATGACCAGAAACAAACAAACATGTGAAACATAACTTTACAGGTATCGGATAGAAAAAAAGACGAACCTTGAACGTTTCCTTATTGTAACCGTCTGGCAGGTCGACGATGAAGTGAAAAAACTTTTGCTTCACGTGTTCAAGCGCAGCAGGGCCACAATCGGTGCAGAACGTTTGAGCGCAAACAAGGCACCGGTAACCGCTGCAAAATTGCATGTTTAATGAATAGGTTTGCAATGTGACGAAACGAACAAGTTATAAATGTAAAATAGCAACTTATTACAACCTTTTAACGCCATCGGCATCAAAGAACTTTCGGCATCCTCTTGACGAACACCGAATTTGGTGACGTTCTGAGTCAACGGTGGAATCGTCGTCGGTGGAAGTGTCAGCAATTATAAGACGCGGATCTTCGTCTGGACTGGTGGCGTGCGCCGACGTCGACGGCGGCGATGTTGAAGGCTGATCGACGGCTGCGACCAGGTTTTGTTGTTGTTGTTGTTGTTGTTGTTGTTGTTGTTGTTGTTGTTGTTGTTGTTCCTCCGCGACTTTGGCGGCCTTGGCAGAGCTGGGGACGGTTTCATTGACCTGAATGAAACGTACATTATTTTTAAACAGTCAAATCAGACGTGATTTTTTTTATCAGGCGTGAATGGCACGACAACTCAGCCATGAATGCATGGTCAAACCCATCACTGGCTAACTCAATCGCCGTGATGGAGCCGGGGGGATGCAGAATTCGGGTCGACCGGTCGCGATTACCATCTTGTTTTTAATTAATAAAACTTATAACAAACCGGGGGGGGGTGGTTGTGGCCTGTTCTTCACGGTAGAAATGGTGCTCCGCGTTGGCAGCCGTTTACGGCCTCTAGGTGGTGGCCATGTTGAAGGCTGATCGACGGCTGCGACCAGGTTTTGTTGTTGTTGTTGTTGTTGTTGTTGTTGTTGTTGTTGTTGTTGTTGTTCCTCCGCGACTTTGGCGGCCTTGGCAGAGCTGGGGACGGTTTCCTTGACCTGAATGAAACGTACGTAAAAAAATACTGAACTACTAAAACTTCTGATCTCATAACTATATAAAATAAAATGCAGAAGGTTTTCCTCCCAGTTAACACAAATTTTTTTCCAAAATGGCGCTATCACTGACTTTAATATGGCTGAAAATTAACCTGAGCGTTGCTGGAACCGACATCCCGATTGCCGATTTGCGGTGTGACCGTGACCGTCGCTGACGTCATCGACGGCGGCAGCTGGTTGACCTGAATGAAACGTAAATTATTTTTAAACAGTTATTAAATGCATGAGAGAACTCAGCCATGAATGCTGACTTAATCACAGTGATGGAGCGGGTAGGGGGGAACAAATCAGGCGGGGGGGGGGGGGGGAATAAATCAGCCATGAAAGGTGTTTTGAAAGGATTTTTCTTCCACAAAATAGGGCATGGAGCGGGGGGGGGGGGGGGGGGAATCAGGCATAATTTTTGTAAATCATGCATGCATGCACGCCAGAAGTAAGCCGTGCATGCAGAGCCAAACCGAAAAATGGCTTCAACACTGGTTGACTCAATCGCCGTGATGGAGCCGGGGGGGGGGGGATACCCGATGCAGAATTCGGGTATACCGGTCGCGATTATCTTGTTTTTAATAATCTTGTTTCTAATTAATAAAACTTATAACAAACCGGGGGTGGTGGTTCTTCTCTGTTCATAACGGTCGGAAACAAATTCCTCGCTGCCCGCGGTTTCGGCTTAATGGGGCCACCGGCTTGCTGGTTCGACTTCATTAAGTTAGGCTCAAATTTCAAACCTGTGGAACCAGAGAGTGAAATATCAGTTTTTTTCACATGTGAAGTACCGTGAACAAATTTAAATGAATGTGTCAAATAAAAACGAACGCCACAGTTATTCCACGGAAAAGTTTGCTGAATTCACGATTTCATCATAGAATTGAAAGAAAACAAACTTATTGCCACAAAAACAAATAGCAAACCTCCGCAAGATATAACCGTGAGATAATGGTACTCAACAGCACCAATGGGCGTTAACCCCACTTCAATTCAAGTTCACTCCGACGAATATTTCTTCAATCCAATGTTTTTATTAAAATTCCAATATGTGAGTCATCATACCAAGAAAGTGAAAACCAGCGAAACGACCTGAACACAGAAAATTCAAAAACATCGTATTTCAACACCGTATTTCAACGCAACTGTTGCAGCAAAATCAAGTGCGCAGGAGTAATGCAGTAAAACAATTCACACCATATAATAGCAAAAACCACATTATAATAGCAAAAACCAAAGCACATTATAATAGCACATTATAATAGCAAAACCACATTATAATAGCAAAAACCAAAGCACAATTCTAAGCCGTAGAAAATAGTTTTAGAATTTTAAACCACAACCAAATTTTGTTGTAGGGCTTAGAAAATAAAATAGCACAAAAACGTGTAACAATATCTTTGCGTAAATGGTTCAATAAAAGAACAATAATGAAGTATGACATTAATTATTTGCAACTAATATATATATACCCGAGTCCTCAACATTCAATTGCACTTTCAGATCATTAAAAATAATCAAATTAAACACTGTTAAAGCTCAAAATGAAGCTTAAAATGTGTGAAAAAATAGGTGTTCACAGCCGAGATGAATATATGGAGTTATGTTTTATTGAAACAAATGAAACGTGTCAAACAATTACCGGTGTATATATGGAGTAGATACCCGAATAGAACTAATAAAGTTGAGCGACAATAATGTGTGCATGTGCGCAAATAAGGCTTAATATCAAAGTTGATTAATGGCATTAAATGAAAACAACATCGAACAACGTGAACCCTCGTGAACCTATCGTATTGTTTCCCTGGACTTTCTCGGGAAACGTGATGTTTCACGATTTAACATGCTTTGCTATAGCAGCGACATTGCTCGCTGCTTATGACAACTGTTTCCAGGGGAAGTCCAGGGAAAGTCCAGGGAAGACTATAAACGTACCCTATACAGATAAATAACCAAACGGTGTTGCATAAGCAAAAATGGTTATCGCAGCAGATATCCGTAATGTTAAACCATAAAAAAGTAAAGTATTTTAACCCACCACGAAAGCTTGGCATAGATTGGAGTAAAATAATTAACAATGTTTAGTATGGTTTAACAAACCTAGCTTAACATAACGAATGTGAGACAAAACAACACAGACACCAACAAACTATTTTCAATCATATCCTGCCTGGTACTCCTCTGTGCTCAGACTGTCCTTCATCAGGAACACCTCGTCGTCCAGAGTTGACAAAGTTTCCAGTTTCTCCGCCACGCATGCTTTGTCTGCCTGCAGTGCTTCACGTGCATAGGCCATCTGTTGTGGCCAGAACTCGTTGGAGATTTGCCGACCGTCGTTGTGTTCGTTTTGTACGTGTCTGTTGTAAAAACAAGACATTATTTCATGTGTTATGTAATAATCACACATATCATTCAGGCACTCAACAATTAAAAATTCTACACAATAACTGAACACAATTATAACAATGCGACACAATAATCAGTGGAAATGAAACTAACTGGGCAAGCAGTATCCATGACGAGTATTTGGCAAATGTGCCCTTTACCTTGGGGCAGATTTTGCAGCTAAGCACAGTTGGTCGGCAGTGTTTCTTGGCGACATGGTCGAGCAAATCCGGCGCGTAAACGAATGTCCATCTGCACTGACGGAAAGGACAACCCACCTAAAAGAAGTAAGCATTACAATCAACACTACTAAATTGACACATTGCAGTTATGTTGATTGTGTAGACAAACAAACCTTGGGTAGGTGTTTATACGCCAACCAGACCTCGTTTTGTTTGCCGTGTGACAGATTATTGACGCTCATCGTTTCTGGTCTGAAAAAATTACATTAAAAACAGAAACACACGTCACCACGTCCAATAACTAACGTCCAAACGCCGCACTCCCCAACCTCTAATATGCCGACCGATAAAACGAAGCAGAAAAATATTGTTTACCCCATGTTTTCAAAGTTGTAAAGTACTTTTTTATTACTATGAACTCATGAGTGGCCCATAGATCAAAAACAGAAACACAGATAGATAGAAAACTGACCTCCAAACGACGCGAGCCGTCTTCTTCCTCGGGTCTACAAACAGGATACTGTCGACTGGAGCAAAGCCCTCGTTCTGCATTGTGCGACGCTCACGTGCCAGGAACTCGGCCACCCCGCCAATGGTCTGAAAACTCTTACGCAGCCGGATGACGTCGA
The DNA here is from genome assembly GCA_964036265.1 of Daptonema setosum. NCBI lineage: Eukaryota > Metazoa > Nematoda > Chromadorea > Monhysterida > Xyalidae > Daptonema > Daptonema setosum. The sequence goes on from CAXIWR010000015.1 coordinate 29,113, forward strand.
ATATCTGAAAATCTAATTTTTTATTCATATTTGTATAGTCTATATATTCAACAGTGTCCTAAATACCTTAGTCATGTAATGTGACACAGAAGCTTAGTAAACCAACGGTATTACGACATTTCGCCTGGAGGAACAGACATACGTGATCGCTGCAAGTAACAGCAGAACAAGCTGGACACAGCGCGTCATATTTGTTGCAGCTCGTTTCCATACATATGGCACTGAAAATAATTTTTTTGGTACCTAACATATGGTAATGGGGAACGAAAGGGCCTTCCATTTATTTAAAACTATATAGAAAGACGAATATGTATTATAAATATGTTTATATATATATATAAATATATAAATATGAATTTATTCAGACGTACATCGGTGGTGAGCTGTCCGGATCACTTTGACACATATTGCCGGTACATTTCATCGGGTTCGGAATCTTCACGCAATTGTGCACTTTCAGCTTAGCCCACAACTCCGATATCACGTCACGCTGCGCGAACGGGTGTTCCAGTTTCACGTGTCTGTAATAGAAGAGAACAATTTGACCTGCCGGTTGACTAACACTAAACACTGAAGAGAGTTGACTACTATATTTTTGAGATATGGCACTTTCAGTGCCAGGGTACCTTAAATGCGCCCAACTGCTAACAGACAAACGTACCCCATTTTTTGATATACCTTTTGATTTTCCTAAAAATGGGCCTGTCCGTAGAGTGAACAACGGCGGAAACGATGGTGGAATAAACCAGCGAGTTGACTACTATATTTTTGAGATATGGCACTTTCAGTGCCAGGGTACCTTAAATGCGCCCAACTGCTAACAGACAAACGTACCCCATTTTTTGATATACCTTTTGATTTTCCTAAAAATGGGCCTGTCCGTAGAGTGAACAACGGCGGAAACGATGGTGGAATAAACCAGCGAGTTGACTACTATATTTTTGAGATATGGCACTTTCAGTGCCAGGGTACCTTAAATGCGCCCAACTGCTAACAGACAAACGTACCCCATTTTTTGATATACCTTTTGATTTTCCTAAAAATGGGCCTGTCCGTAGAGTGAACAACGGCGGAAACGATGGTGGAATAAACCAGCGAGTTGACTACTATATTTTTGAGATATGGCACTTTCAGTGCCAGGGTACCTTAAATGCGCCCAACTGCTAACAGACAAACGTACCCCATTTTTTGATATACCTTTTGATTTTCCTAAAAATGGGCCTGTCCGTAGAGTGAACAACGGCGGAAACGATGGTGGAATAAACCAGCGAGTTGACTACTATATTTTTGAGATATGGCACTTTCAGTGCCAGGGTACCTTAAATGCGCCCAACTGCTAACAGACAAACGTACCCCATTTTTTGATATACCTTTTGATTTTCCTAAAAATGGGCCTGTCCGTAGAGTGAACAACGGCGGAAACGATGGTGGAATAAACCAGCGAGTTGACTACTATATTTTTGAGATATGGCACTTTCAGTGCCAGGGTACCTTAAATGCGCCCAACTGCTAACAGACAAACGTACCCCATTTTTTGATATACCTTTTGATTTTCCTAAAAATGGGCCTGTCCGTAGAGTGAACAACGGCGGAAACGATGGTGGAATAAACCAGCGAGTTGACTACTATATTTTTGAGATATGGCACTTTCAGTGCCAGGGTACCTTAAATGCGCCCAACTGCTAACAGACAAACGTACCCCATTTTTTGATATACCTTTTGATTTTCCTAAAAATGGGCCTGTCCGTAGAGTGAACAACGGCGGAAACGATGGTGGAATAAACCAGCGAGTTGACTACTATATTTTTGAGATATGGCACTTTCAGTGCCAGGGTACCTTAAATGCGCCCAACTGCTAACAGACAAACGTACCCCATTTTTTGATATACCTTTTGATTTTCCTAAAAATGGGCCTGTCCGTAGAGTGAACAACGGCGGAAACGATGGTGGAATAAACCAGCGAGTTGACTACTATATTTTTGAGATATGGCACTTTCAGTGCCAGGGTACCTTAAATGCGCCCAACTGCTAACAGACAAACGTACCCCATTTTTTGATATACCTTTTGATTTTCCTAAAAATGGGCCTGTCCGTAGAGTGAACAACGGCGGAAACGATGGTGGAATAAACCAGCGAGTTGACTACTATATTTTTGAGATATGGCACTTTCAGTGCCAGGGTACCTTAAATGCGCCCAACTGCTAACAGACAAACGTACCCCATTTTTTGATATACCTTTTGATTTTCCTAAAAATGGGCCTGTCCGTAGAGTGAACAACGGCGGAAACGATGGTGGAATAAACCAGCGAGTTGACTACTATATTTTTGAGATATGGCACTTTCAGTGCCAGGGTACCTTAAATGCGCCCAACTGCTAACAGACAAACGTACCCCATTTTTTGATATACCTTTTGATTTTCCTAAAAATGGGCCTGTCCGTAGAGTGAACAACGGCGGAAACGATGGTGGAATAAACCAGCGAGTTGACTACTATATTTTTGAGATATGGCACTTTCAGTGCCAGGGTACCTTAAATGCGCCCAACTGCTAACAGACAAACGTACCCCATTTTTTGATATACCTTTTGATTTTCCTAAAAATGGGCCTGTCCGTAGAGTGAACAACGGCGGAAACGATGGTGGAATAAACCAGCGAGTTGACTACTATATTTTTGAGATATGGCACTTTCAGTGCCAGGGTACCTTAAATGCGCCCAACTGCTAACAGACAAACGTACCCCATTTTTTGATATACCTTTTGATTTTCCTAAAAATGGGCCTGTCCGTAGAGTGAACAACGGCGGAAACGATGGTGGAATAAACCAGCGAGTTGACTACTATATTTTTGAGATATGGCACTTTCAGTGCCAGGGTACCTTAAATGCGCCCAACTGCTAACAGACAAACGTACCCCATTTTTTGATATACCTTTTGATTTTCCTAAAAATGGGCCTGTCCGTAGAGTGAACAACGGCGGAAACGATGGTGGAATAAACCAGCGAGTTGACTACTATATTTTTGAGATATGGCACTTTCAGTGCCAGGGTACCTTAAATGCGCCCAACTGCTAACAGACAAACGTACCCCATTTTTTGATATACCTTTTGATTTTCCTAAAAATGGGCCTGTCCGTAGAGTGAACAACGGCGGAAACGATGGTGGAATAAACCAGCGAGTTGACTACTATATTTTTGAGATATGGCACTTTCAGTGCCAGGGTACCTTAAATGCGCCCAACTGCTAACAGACAAACGTACCCCATTTTTTGATATACCTTTTGATTTTCCTAAAAATGGGCCTGTCCGTAGAGTGAACAACGGCGGAAACGATGGTGGAATAAACCAGCGAGTTGACTACTATATTTTTGAGATATGGCACTTTCAGTGCCAGGGTACCTTAAATGCGCCCAACTGCTAACAGACAAACGTACCCCATTTTTTGATATACCTTTTGATTTTCCTAAAAATGGGCCTGTCCGTAGAGTGAACAACGGCGGAAACGATGGTGGAATAAACCAGCGAGTTGACTACTATATTTTTGAGATATGGCACTTTCAGTGCCAGGGTACCTTAAATGCGCCCAACTGCTAACAGACAAACGTACCCCATTTTTTGATATACCTTTTGATTTTCCTAAAAATGGGCCTGTCCGTAGAGTGAACAACGGCGGAAACGATGGTGGAATAAACCAGCGAGTTGACTACTATATTTTTGAGATATGGCACTTTCAGTGCCAGGGTACCTTAAATGCGCCCAACTGCTAACAGACAAACGTACCCCATTTTTTGATATACCTTTTGATTTTCCTAAAAATGGGCCTGTCCGTAGAGTGAACAACGGCGGAAACGATGGTGGAATAAACCAGCGAGTTGACTACTATATTTTTGAGATATGGCACTTTCAGTGCCAGGGTACCTTAAATGCGCCCAACTGCTAACAGACAAACGTACCCCATTTTTTGATATACCTTTTGATTTTCCTAAAAATGGGCCTGTCCGTAGAGTGAACAACGGCGGAAACGATGGTGGAATAAACCAGCGAGTTGACTACTATATTTTTGAGATATGGCACTTTCAGTGCCAGGGTACCTTAAATGCGCCCAACTGCTAACAGACAAACGTACCCCATTTTTTGATATACCTTTTGATTTTCCTAAAAATGGGCCTGTCCGTAGAGTGAACAACGGCGGAAACGATGGTGGAATAAACCAGCGAGTTGACTACTATATTTTTGAGATATGGCACTTTCAGTGCCAGGGTACCTTAAATGCGCCCAACTGCTAACAGACAAACGTACCCCATTTTTTGATATACCTTTTGATTTTCCTAAAAATGGGCCTGTCCGTAGAGTGAACAACGGCGGAAACGATGGTGGAATAAACCAGCGAGTTGACTACTATATTTTTGAGATATGGCACTTTCAGTGCCAGGGTACCTTAAATGCGCCCAACTGCTAACAGACAAACGTACCCCATTTTTTGATATACCTTTTGATTTTCCTAAAAATGGGCCTGTCCGTAGAGTGAACAACGGCGGAAACGATGGTGGAATAAACCAGCGAGTTGACTACTATATTTTTGAGATATGGCACTTTCAGTGCCAGGGTACCTTAAATGCGCCCAACTGCTAACAGACAAACGTACCCCATTTTTTGATATACCTTTTGATTTTCCTAAAAATGGGCCTGTCCGTAGAGTGAACAACGGCGGAAACGATGGTGGAATAAACCAGCGAGTTGACTACTATATTTTTGAGATATGGCACTTTCAGTGCCAGGGTACCTTAAATGCGCCCAACTGCTAACAGACAAACGTACCCCATTTTTTGATATACCTTTTGATTTTCCTAAAAATGGGCCTGTCCGTAGAGTGAACAACGGCGGAAACGATGGTGGAATAAACCAGCGAGTTGACTACTATATTTTTGAGATATGGCACTTTCAGTGCCAGGGTACCTTAAATGCGCCCAACTGCTAACAGACAAACGTACCCCATTTTTTGATATACCTTTTGATTTTCCTAAAAATGGGCCTGTCCGTAGAGTGAACAACGGCGGAAACGATGGTGGAATAAACCAGCGAGTTGACTACTATATTTTTGAGATATGGCACTTTCAGTGCCAGGGTACCTTAAATGCGCCCAACTGCTAACAGACAAACGTACCCCATTTTTTGATATACCTTTTGATTTTCCTAAAAATGGGCCTGTCCGTAGAGTGAACAACGGCGGAAACGATGGTGGAATAAACCAGCGAGTTGACTACTATATTTTTGAGATATGGCACTTTCAGTGCCAGGGTACCTTAAATGCGCCCAACTGCTAACAGACAAACGTACCCCATTTTTTGATATACCTTTTGATTTTCCTAAAAATGGGCCTGTCCGTAGAGTGAACAACGGCGGAAACGATGGTGGAATAAACCAGCGAGTTGACTACTATATTTTTGAGATATGGCACTTTCAGTGCCAGGGTACCTTAAATGCGCCCAACTGCTAACAGACAAACGTACCCCATTTTTTGATATACCTTTTGATTTTCCTAAAAATGGGCCTGTCCGTAGAGTGAACAACGGCGGAAACGATGGTGGAATAAACCAGCGAGTTGACTACTATATTTTTGAGATATGGCACTTTCAGTGCCAGGGTACCTTAAATGCGCCCAACTGCTAACAGACAAACGTACCCCATTTTTTGATATACCTTTTGATTTTCCTAAAAATGGGCCTGTCCGTAGAGTGAACAACGGCGGAAACGATGGTGGAATAAACCAGCGAGTTGACTACTATATTTTTGAGATATGGCACTTTCAGTGCCAGGGTACCTTAAATGCGCCCAACTGCTAACAGACAAACGTACCCCATTTTTTGATATACCTTTTGATTTTCCTAAAAATGGGCCTGTCCGTAGAGTGAACAACGGCGGAAACGATGGTGGAATAAACCAGCGAGTTGACTACTATATTTTTGAGATATGGCACTTTCAGTGCCAGGGTACCTTAAATGCGCCCAACTGCTAACAGACAAACGTACCCCATTTTTTGATATACCTTTTGATTTTCCTAAAAATGGGCCTGTCCGTAGAGTGAACAACGGCGGAAACGATGGTGGAATAAACCAGCGAGTTGACTACTATATTTTTGAGATATGGCACTTTCAGTGCCAGGGTACCTTAAATGCGCCCAACTGCTAACAGACAAACGTACCCCATTTTTTGATATACCTTTTGATTTTCCTAAAAATGGGCCTGTCCGTAGAGTGAACAACGGCGGAAACGATGGTGGAATAAACCAGCGAGTTGACTACTATATTTTTGAGATATGGCACTTTCAGTGCCAGGGTACCTTAAATGCGCCCAACTGCTAACAGACAAACGTACCCCATTTTTTGATATACCTTTTGATTTTCCTAAAAATGGGCCTGTCCGTAGAGTGAACAACGGCGGAAACGATGGTGGAATAAACCAGCGAGTTGACTACTATATTTTTGAGATATGGCACTTTCAGTGCCAGGGTACCTTAAATGCGCCCAACTGCTAACAGACAAACGTACCCCATTTTTTGATATACCTTTTGATTTTCCTAAAAATGGGCCTGTCCGTAGAGTGAACAACGGCGGAAACGATGGTGGAATAAACCAGCGAGTTGACTACTATATTTTTGAGATATGGCACTTTCAGTGCCAGGGTACCTTAAATGCGCCCAACTGCTAACAGACAAACGTACCCCATTTTTTGATATACCTTTTGATTTTCCTAAAAATGGGCCTGTCCGTAGAGTGAACAACGGCGGAAACGATGGTGGAATAAACCAGCGAGTTGACTACTATATTTTTGAGATATGGCACTTTCAGTGCCAGGGTACCTTAAATGCGCCCAACTGCTAACAGACAAACGTACCCCATTTTTTGATATACCTTTTGATTTTCCTAAAAATGGGCCTGTCCGTAGAGTGAACAACGGCGGAAACGATGGTGGAATAAACCAGCGAGTTGACTACTATATTTTTGAGATATGGCACTTTCAGTGCCAGGGTACCTTAAATGCGCCCAACTGCTAACAGACAAACGTACCCCATTTTTTGATATACCTTTTGATTTTCCTAAAAATGGGCCTGTCCGTAGAGTGAACAACGGCGGAAACGATGGTGGAATAAACCAGCGAGTTGACTACTATATTTTTGAGATATGGCACTTTCAGTGCCAGGGTACCTTAAATGCGCCCAACTGCTAACAGACAAACGTACCCCATTTTTTGATATACCTTTTGATTTTCCTAAAAATGGGCCTGTCCGTAGAGTGAACAACGGCGGAAACGATGGTGGAATAAATCAGCGAGTTGACTACTATATTTTTGAGATATGGCACTTTCAGTGCCAGGGTACCTTAAATGCGCCCAACTGCTAACAGACAAACGTACCCCATTTTTTGATATACCTTTTGATTTTCCTAAAAATGGGCCTGTCCGTAGAGTGAACAACGGCGGAAACGATGGTGGAATAAACCAGCGAGTTGACTACTATATTTTTGAGATATGGCACTTTCAGTGCCAGGGTACCTTAAATGCGCCCAACTGCTAACAGACAAACGTACCCCATTTTTTGATATACCTTTTGATTTTCCTAAAAATGGGCCTGTCCGTAGAGTGAACAACGGCGGAAACGATGGTGGAATAAACCAGCGAGTTGACTACTATATTTTTGAGATATGGCACTTTCAGTGCCAGGGTACCTTAAATGCGCCCAACTGCTAACAGACAAACGTACCCCATTTTTTGATATACCTTTTGATTTTCCTAAAAATGGGCCTGTCCGTAGAGTGAACAACGGCGGAAACGATGGTGGAATAAACCAGCGAGTTGACTACTATATTTTTGAGATATGGCACTTTCAGTGCCAGGGTACCTTAAATGCGCCCAACTGCTAACAGACAAACGTACCCCATTTTTTGATATACCTTTTGATTTTCCTAAAAATGGGCCTGTCCGTAGAGTGAACAACGGCGGAAACGATGGTGGAATAAACCAGCGAGTTGACTACTATATTTTTGAGATATGGCACTTTCAGTGCCAGGGTACCTTAAATGCGCCCAACTGCTAACAGACAAACGTACCCCATTTTTTGATATACCTTTTGATTTTCCTAAAAATGGGCCTGTCCGTAGAGTGAACAACGGCGGAAACGATGGTGGAATAAACCAGCGAGTTGACTACTATATTTTTGAGATATGGCACTTTCAGTGCCAGGGTACCTTAAATGCGCCCAACTGCTAACAGACAAACGTACCCCATTTTTTGATATACCTTTTGATTTTCCTAAAAATGGGCCTGTCCGTAGAGTGAACAACGGCGGAAACGATGGTGGAATAAATCAGCGAGTTGACTACTATATTTTTGAGATATGGCACTTTCAGTGCCAGGGTACCTTAAATGCGCCCAACTGCTAACAGACAAACGTACCCCATTTTTTGATATACCTTTTGATTTTCCTAAAAATGGGCCTGTCCGTAGAGTGAACAACGGCGGAAACGATGGTGGAATAAACCAGCGAGTTGACTACTATATTTTTGAGATATGGCACTTTCAGTGCCAGGGTACCTTAAATGCGCCCAACTGCTAACAGACAAACGTAGAGTGTCCGTAGAGTGAACAACGGCGGAAACGATAAACAAAATGTTATTTTGAGGGGCTCTTGCCGCTCATCCCCAACTTATTCAGAGTTGCGAATAAAACATAATATCGTATATATATCGTAACTAACTTTTTGAATTCGAACCAGCTCTTAATCGGTTTCTTGCCAGAGCAACGAGACACAGGACATCTACAGATGTTGTCGCGCAATTTGTCATGTTGGTCCTGATAATGACTATACATCATCCTGATGATACCGATCGGTGGCTCGCAGCCGTTATAAGACCACGTGGCACGACACATTTCCTTCGTGTTCATTTCAATGTTGCATACAGCCTGCAATAAATAAATCAAATAATGTAAAATCGTATGACATAATAAGCGGAACCTAGAATACATAACGCCTGTAATAAAAAAAATAAGCATGTTAAATCCGATGACATAATAAGAGGAACCTAGAAACTTAAATAATTCCTGTAAAAAATCAAAGCATGTTGAATCGTATGACATAATGAGCGGAACCTAGAAACATAAATAATGGATGAAAACAAACGGTGGTGGTCTCTTCCGAATGTCCGCTCAACAAGTCCAGGGAACGCTTTTCGAACAAGTCAAATCCGCGGTCACATGTGCTGAAATTTCAAATTACATTAATAAAGCAAATGACATGAATTTCAAATGTATATAACGTGTAAATGATATGAACCTCCCAGGGATCGATAACATGGGAAACGAAACGAAAAAAATTCCAGGCTTTTGTTTCGCATACTTTTGCTGTGGACGACTACGCGACCAAGACATGCAGTGATCGTGGCCAATTACGTTAAGTTAGGGTCTTTGATAATTAACTATTGTTGGTTTCGTTATCGATCACTGACCTCCATTCCACCTTGCAACGTGCGTCGGATGCGGCGCTAATCCGGGTGAAAGCGCAGAACTGGTTGGGATCCTGCAGATCAACGTCGGAGGCGAAAAGTCGAAAACACCCGCCATTGTTCAGGTACGTGACGATGTTCTTCGTCAACCGCTTAAAATGAAATACATATTAACAAGCAACAACGGAAATATTTAACATTGAATTATTATAGATTTCAGATTTCATGATTTAATTGTGTTGTCTCGCATTGTCGCATATAATCGGTCTTACAAAAATTATGAATTACAAATTACCTGAATTAAAGAGGTGAAAAACATGAAAAATAATCAAGTTTAAAGAATTACTAGAATTGAACATGAAAAGAGAATAACGACACGACACATACGGAAATTGTCCTAATACATTTTCCATATCAATCAATGTTCGATTTTCCATATCAATCCATCGCAATTCGCACTTAAATTAACATTAACCTGAATGACGGCCTGAGAGCTGTTATCTGAGATCATCAGGTGGAAATGACGCACCATGTGCGTCAACGCTTTGCTCTTGCATTCGGCCTCTCGGCAGTAAAACTTTCCACAAGAGCATCGAAAGCTGCTAAAAAATGTATTGTGGTGATTATTCGTAATGTCCATTTATCAATGTGTAATTCAGTTAAACACACATGTTGTCCACGGGAGAGCGGCACTCAAAACATTGGTAAGCCTTGTCGGCCTGTCGTCGTACGAGGCCCTGTGCTGGTGCCGTCCTACGTCGGGCCGCTGCAGCCGACTTCCGACGCTTCTTCAATAATCCGGTTAAGCTGCGGCGGCGGGCATCGGCCAGTCGCTCTGAAATTGCATGAGCATATATATTCATAATTTTGCGCTGAATTCGGTGCTCCAAGTAAAAAGGATACAAAATGAAAATTACGGAAGTTATGCAGGTTTTTAGCCAAAGGGGACCTATTCAGTCTCATCAGACAGCATTTTCCGCGTTTTCCACGCTGTGAACCACAGGGAACTTTAAAAAATAAAGTAATGGAAAAGCAAAGAATACAATGATATTGCTGTTAAGTAAACCAACCACTGTCATTCGGCATGGCATCATCTTCGGATTCGGATACGTGCGAACGTGAAGGTTCGGCGCCCGCGGGTGACGCGACCACCAGACGACCCTCGTCGCCGTCAACTTCCTCGGCGTCGGCGGACACCACCAGACGACCCTCGTCGCCGTCAACTTCCTCGGCGTCGGCGGACACGTCACCACGAACTTCGGGACCCGACTTAAAAAAACATTATTAAATAATACACAACAAAATACAACTAATAAATCGTAATATCATCCCCCAAAAGTGTTTATTTCTAAATTTCTAACCTTTATAATCTTTATAATATTAAATTAACCACGAAATGGTTGGGCAGATTGAAAAATCGTAATCATTTAGTCGCCAGATGATATATTAAAAATATATCCTTTTATATTTCAATATATCCGGCCATCCTAGGTTTTTTGCTTAAACAATAATTAAATATAAGTAAAAAAATACAGAACTACTAAAATTACTGATCTCATAACTATTTAAAATAATATACAATTTAAAAATAAATTAATGTCAAGCAGAACCTCATAATCTTCCTCATCAAAACATCGAGCCAATCGTTCGGCATCATTTGACCCATTCGGCAACGATTTTTTTCCATGTCCACGCCGCTTTGGCTTCTGAAAAGAATTGAAAAATCATACGATTTCAAAAAACACTGGTAAAAAATCTGCAAACACGAAACAAATTCCTAGCATGATATCACGTGCATTAATGGACGAACTCGTATCGGATTAACCGGTTGTCGATTCCGTACTAACAGAGCCAACAACCGATATATATTTATAACAACACACGCTATCCATAAATATAAAAAAGATATAAACTTATCATCGAACACAAGAGAATGCACCCATCCTATCCTATCCTAACAACAATACCACCATTACAGCCCTGAATCCGTAGTAAATCAGGCAAAAAATATACACCTAAATGTGAAAATAAAACAGTATACTTAAATAAATTTAACGTAATGGAACGTAACCTTAAGGACATCTTCGGCCACAACAGCCACATCGCCATCGGTTGAACAAGACGCTGACCCGGTATCAGCAAAACCACCACTGTCATCCTAGAAACATATAGCCTTTCCTTAATACGAATTACAAACAACGTAAATTGGGCAGATTGAAGAATCCTAATCATTTAGCCGCCAGAAGATATATTAAAAATATATCCTTTTACATTTCAAGGTATCCAGCCATCCTACGTTTTTGCTTAAACAATAATTAAATATAAGTAAAAAACAACTGAACTACAAAAATTACTGATCATAATTATAAAAAATAATATAAAATATAAAAATATTAACATGAGACAGTACCTGTTCCACGTCCACCTCTATAAACTCCATGTCCACTTGAGCCCGTTTCATGTGTTCATGTCCAATTGCGTAACTTCCAGTACCACTGGCCTGTGGTGTGGCAGTCGCTGTTGTTGACTGAATAAAGTTTTAAATTACATTTAAAAGTAAAAAATTAATAATCTTTTGCATAAAATAACGGTAATCGCGACCCGTCGACCGGTCGACCCGTCGACCGAGATCGGTCGACCGGCCATTTGGAGGTTTTTAGGCTGCCTACATAGCTGGATAGGTTTGGAAGGCTAGGTATGAGCATCAAAATTAGGTTTCTGTGTAGGCTTAGGCTTAGGCTTAGGTTTTTGTAGGGCGCGTAGCGCTTGAGCCTATCGCACAATGCTCACAACACAACTGCCAAACTGTTAGTATAGTGCTCCAGAACAACTTTTATAAACTTAAGTCGGTGCTAGGAACTAAGCCGAAGCCGTACAAACAATATCAAAATTCTGGGTCGACGGGTCGACGGGTCGCGATAGCCGTAAAATAATCCGCCCAAAACAATCAATCCTATGGAACTCGGGAACTCGTCTTACCAGATTATAGAATAACAGCAAGACAAGACAATTCTAAAAATTATTAAACAAACCTCCACTGTGAACCGTGTATCCGGACCAGCGGACGTCGATGCCTCCATGATGTCAGTCATGTCGTGATCGTTCGGATCGTTCAACTAAAGGTAGAATAATAATTTTTATAACATACTCTTAATGTAATGTATCTCCCCAATGTAGTACATTGATGTTGTGTATTGATTGCCTAACAACAAAAACAACAATCCCCCATTAAAGCCATAAATCCGCCAGAAAATATATTAAAATAACTATAAAATAACATCCGCTTCCCCCCGGATCCCAAATAAAATAAGAATAAACAAAACAGGTAACCTTTCTCAACGACAAACATGGCCGACGCCGTTCTGTGCCTTTTCCTGCCATGAATGGCTCGACGACCGATTTTCGTTTCTTCCGTGCCTTTTGTGCCTCTTTATCCCGTAGCGATACACTTTTATACACCTCATTTATTTTCTTCATCTTCTTTTTTTGTTGTTTATTCATTACGAATACCTGAAACAAAGAAAAAAGATCTGATTATATGCCATTATATGATGGAATAATATGACAATATTATTGAATTGAAATTGAAGGTTTGGGGCATCTGGAGCATCACAGTAAACAAACCAAACCTCAGAAAAGCATACAAATAAGCGTAATGCTAAAGCTAAACCTAAATTTCAGATTTCATTTCCAATTAAAAAAAATATATCCGATAGGCGATACAGTCGGGTCGGGGCTAAAACGGAACCAGCGAAAATATTTGGTGGCGGGGTAAATATATATTCGATTTGAAACCGATTGTCACAATACAGTTGTTAGAATTTTACCCTTACACGACATTTTTGTTCTTTTCTTAATGTTCTTTTTTCGGGAACAGAATCATTTTTGTTCGCGAT
>CAXIWR010000015.1:50000-72500 GCA_964036265.1 Daptonema setosum
ACATTTAATTGGATAGAAAACATGCATTTTATATCGCACTCAGTTTTCGCTCCGAGATCAGGTGCCAATGCCAAAGGACGCATTTGTCATAAGCAGGGCTGGGGGACTTAATTTAAAAGTACTTTTTTAGGTGCCACTTAATTTTTTTTTCCATTTTAAAAGTGCCACTTTTGAATTTGTCGCCTGAAAATTAAGTGGCACTGAATTCCAGAATTTGAATTTAGTACCAAGAAATTATTTTCGTGCTTATTAATTTCTCTACGGCTAAGGTCGTAGGTCGTCTAAAATTGGCTAAAAGTAAAGAATTTTGGATTCTGTCAATTTATCACTAAGAAATCCATAGTATTTTACATAGTTACAAAATAAATTCTGGTACTAAAAGAAAAGTTTTACAAACAATAAGTGGCACTTAAAAAATGTCCCGTTTTTTCAAGTGCCACTTAATGAGGTACTTAATTCCCGGGACTTTTAGCCCTGGTACTTTTAATTAAGTCCCCCAGCCCTGGTCATAAGCAGCAGTGCATAAAGTTTTGCCATACCATTTTCAATGCATTATATTGTGTTTGTTTTGAGTTTCTTATTTTTCTCATGCGTAAAAATAGACGATCTCACCTCTGAACAAAAGTTTTCCATTTAAAACCGATTCTCACGTGAGTTATAGAACTTCAAAGTTTTCTTGCATAAAGATGCACCAATTTAGGCACCCAATGCCAAAAGTTTCTGTGATATGGGGGTAAGTGTTCTGCTTTCACGGACTTCCAACGACAACTACAGTGACGGAGGAATCACAAATTACAGATGCCATTTGCATAATGTGACCATGAACGAAACGTTTACTTGTCGTTGTTATAATGAAAACCCTTGATGGATGGTTTGTCGGAGGAATCACGGTTCTTATCAATAAGTTTCGTAAATACAGGGTGGGCCAAAAACCGACCAAACGTTGATCTGTTATAGAAGTTGCTGTGTAGATTAATAACAATTGTCATTTTTAACATGTTAACAACATATAAACTTAGTTCCCTTGAGGTTTTCGTTATGATAAGTTCCGTTTTGAAAGACTTATGCACTTTATACTAAAAAAGTTTCTCGCTAATAACAATTTGATTGTTTGTACGGCTTAGGCTTAGTTCCGAATACAGACTGTACGTTAGTGAAGGAGATTCTTCATTTTCCTAGTTTAGCCTCTCAGTGAATCCAAAATGAAAAAGTCGAATTTGGGATTTTGACAAAAAACCGGTACAGTTTCCAAATATGCCACTTGTTTTTACAACAGCCATACAGAAAGAAACATGTACGATAATTTGTCATCACGATGAAATTCGTCTGTGAAACATGGACTTCTGATGTTTTGGGGTATTTTTCATTGAAATAAACCTTTTCCTGCCTAATGAATTGAGTTTCATCAAAAAAAAAATTCGGTTTTGAAATAGGTGTGAGTCGTTTTTGGTTAACGAGATAAAAAGTTGATGAAACTACTGTATCGCCTATTTTCTTACGTGTTTTCTAATTTTATGTTTGAATCCTAAAAAATTGTTTTTAATACAATACAGGGTGGTCCAAAAAAAATGACAACACTTTGCAACTGAATAACTCTTGGCACAGAGATCAGATTTGATTGAAAGTTGCAGGTATTATCATCAACATATTAACGAAGAAAATATATAAAATCAAGGGGATCGGACAATCACAGCGGGCACCACGCATTAATGTTTGCAAAAATGCGTGTGGGTCAAAAACCGAGCGATTCATACATGAGCATTTAGGCATGGCATAACCGTGACTTGGGTAACAATAAGCTCAGTTATTTTAGCCTGTAATCAATCAAGAGTTTTTTTAACTCATTCTGAAGCATTTTTAGTTAAAAAAATTTTAATTTTATCATTCATTCAATAAAATCTTGTTGCAGAGGTGAAAACTGCGTGTATCTTCTTCTGACATTGAAAAAGAGCTTAGTTAGCCAATTTAAAACAAAAAAATATAAACAAGTTGAACAAAATGACGATAAAAGTTAATTAAACGTGGAGTTTTCTATTAATGGCTAGAAAAATCTGATGTTTCATTTATTACGTGCATATCATCCCTTGAATATGCATGCAAGATTAGGCGGTTTTTGACCCATGCGCATTTTGGCAAACATTAATGCGTGGTGGCCGCTGTGAGTGTCCGATTGACTTGGTTTTAAATATTTTTCTAAGTTGGTATGTTGATGATAATACCTGAAATTTTCAATCAAATCTGATCTCTGTGCCGAGAGTTATTCAGCTTCAAAGTGTTGTCATTTTTTTTGGACCACCCTGTAGTTTAGACTGTTTCGATGGTTTGTGATGAACGTTATAGTTAACAAGTTTAAAAAAAGTTTGTTATCTGACATTATAGCCGCTGTAAAAATGTGTGTGTCGTTTTTTGGGATGCACGTACACAACTTTTGCTGAGATCCACAAATCACTTTGAAAACTTCAGGAAAACTAAGTTTTTATGTTGTTAATAAACGCTGCAAACGACGAGCCAAAATATTAGCGCTCTTAAATAATGGTCATTCTGTTATTCATGTTGAAAATTATGATAAAATGATATGTATGTAAATGTGTGAAGGTTTTGAACGTTTTTACTCTATCGTTTATGTATTTTCAGGGTAGTTTCATCTTCTGCAGTTGTGTGAAACCCTCAAATTGTAACTAAACTGGAATGCACCACGTCGTTGTGTTTAACAGTTAAAAAAGATATGGGGTTTTTCACTCACTCACTCACTCACTCACTCAGTCAGTCACTCACTCTCTCACTCACTCACTTATTCACTCACTCAGTCACTCACTCACTCACTCACTCACTCACTCACTATTCGTTACCTGATATCCATCCAGCAAACAATATCCTGCCACATCGCTCGTTAACATAAACAATGCGGCTGATGGTGTGACAAATAACAAATTTTGTTATGCAGAACCAGTGAACAGTAAACTTCATTTATTGTTGGCGGGCGCCAGTGCCTATTCAACATAAACAGTGCCCAACATAAACAGTGCCCAACATAAACAGTGCCCAACATAAACAGTGCCCAACATAAACACAAACATAAACATAAACAGTGCCCAACACAAACATAAACAGTGCCCAATATAAATAATTCGGCTGATGGTGTGACAAATAACAAATTTTGTTATGCAGAACCAGTGAACAGTAAACTTCATTTACTGTTGGTCGAAACTTCGAAAATGTATTTTATGTACGTTTTTAAATAAAACAAGAAATTACTAAAATGAGTTTAGAAAGAGATGAGTCCACTAGAGACTGTCAAGTTTTTAAGAGAAAAAACATTTGCTTGCTCATGCAAGAATATTATGAAGTGTAATTTTTTTATTACAAAAAAATTAGAAATAAACCAGTTAATGTTGATGTTTACCATGATAAGTGAAAATAATATTTCAAGCAACAAGTAATTATAACTTTCCTCCACGCGCAGTTTTGCACTCAATGAGCGTGACAGACGCTGTGATTGACCGAATTTTTATGTTTTTATGTAAAGGTTCATATAAACTGATATGTTGATTTTAATCCCTTGAAAAGTCAGCTTAATCAGACATCTGTGTCACAACCACAAGGTGTTGGCAATTTTCGGCACCTGTAGTTACATTTTATTAGCGCCTTCCTATTTTTTTGCATAACGCAAATTCGCACCGTCTGTAAAAACGCGTGCAGCAGAAAAAATGTCGTTCATGAAACATTACTGTGCACACGCGCGGCTTAGCCAACCCTTGAATTTTTTTTTCGAAAAAGGAGAATCGGCTTCTGGTTGTTTTACAAACGCCTAAGAAAATGGAAAATCTTTTCTCCGTTTAATGAGAAAGAAACTGCACTTGTTCTTTCTCTTTTCAACCGCTAACGGAGACAAATATTGTTTCATGAACGACATTTTTCTGCTGCACGCGCTTAGACAGACGGCGAAAATACGCTATAACTGTCATGTTTACGCATTGAATGAATAATTGAGTGAAGAAACTAAATATTGACTGACTGAGTAACATACTGACTGACTGAGTGACTGGCTGATGACCGACTGAGAAGCTGATCGACTGACTAAGTGACTGACAAGGTTGAATGGCTGGAATAGTAACGAACTACAGTATTTAAATGGCTGCGTGACTGACTGACTGACTGACTGACTGACTGACTGACTTGCATTCTATCTAAATAAATAATACAAGAAAATGTCAATTCCCAAATTTAGTCAATCAATCTGGAAAAAAACAATTTATCGCATAAACTGTCACAGTGACATTAAGCTGGATAAATGTGTTAAAAGTAGAAGGCATTATATGATGTTCCTCCATGAAATTCTTAACTATGTGGTCAGAAAATTGACAAGTTTTTTATTAATCAAACTTCGGTTTGGCGAAATGTCGTCAATTCGTCATATGATAAACGCAACGATCGTACTTCAGACCAACATCGGCCATGCACTCTTCACTACTTCTCCCCACCGTCCTGCTGTGCCTCACCACGATCGTGAATGCCAACTGGACCGGCATCGCCGTCGTTGGGCAATTTAGGCATGATGGACAGATATACGTGCCGGGTACCGGTGCGTTTGCGAAACCAGACAATTACGGTTGGTTATTTTCTAGTTTGAAATTAAGTTGTGGAATGGCAACTTTAGCCGCTCAAGAGTAGACTTGCTAATATTCGCACTTGATTACATAAACCCTATATTTGAATCCAGTCATCATATTACTATTTTGGATTATAAATATTTTTGCATGTTCGGATCGCCGCTGAAGGCTGGGAATAAACTGAAGGCTTGGAATCGAACTCGGACCGTTCTTTTTAACATCTAAACCAATACCTTGGAGCATAAGGCTTATTTTCACTACTTGGCGCTCCTGTTTTTCGCTGAACTCCAACCTAACGGTGCCGAATTTCTCGAGTAAAATATTCAAAATTAATCCAGCCTTAAAAAAATTCGTGAAGAATTTAAAATTTATAAAATAAATTCGTGAAGAATTGCGATTGCCGATGAAAATAAATTTGTGAAAAATTTATTCGCCTACAAAATTGACTTCGGAGGAACCGGTGAAACTGAAGAATGGCTGCCGGACGCCATCGACCGACATGGGACTTTGAATTGAAGCAGGATAGTGCTTATTTTTTATTTTATGATGTCGTGAAGACAAAAAATGTGAATATGGCCGGTCGTTTATACCAAAATTTTGCGTCAGCAATCCAGACACATTCTTCACTCAGTCACATAAAAATTCCGGCATTGAATCGATCTGATAATTTCGCCAATTTTTGTTGCCGTATTGGATGGATGATTGAGGAAATATTTGCCACTGCAGAATCGATCCCATGGCCAGAGCCGCCGCCGAGCGTTGGGCCAGACGTGAGCGGAGATACGGACAGTGCCGTCACGCCGGTCAACCTGAGTGCACTATGGGATGAATTGGGCGTTCGTGAAGACGTCACGGGCCACGGATATGATGCAGAAAACAGGTGTAGTGTTTTTAATTCGGGTCAGGAAGTTGCCGAGTGCGGTGATAAGGGTTGTGGTACTGGTCGCCGCCCTTACACCTGTGCAGATAGTGAGGTGACTTCTGGATTGTCCGGTCCGGTCCCCACTATGGTTATTAAGGATAAGGATTTCAGAAAGTTTAGTAAGAAGGCTGTCGAGGTGAGGGCACGCAGTCCCGTTGAACCTGACACCCGTGTCGAGGTGAGGGCACGCCGGCCCGTTGAACCTGACACCCCTGTCGAGGTGAGGGCACGCCGGCCCGTTGAACCTGACACCCGTGTCGAGGTGAGGGCACGCTGGCCCGTTGAACCTGACACCCCTGTCGAGGTGAGGGCACGCCGGCCCGTTGAACCTGACACCCCCGTCGAGGTGAGGGCACGCAGGCCCGTTGAACCTGACACCCCCGTCGAGGTGAGGGCACGCAAGCCCGTTGAACCTGACGTTTCCGTCGAGGTGAGGGCACGCAAGCCCGTTGACCCTGACGTTACCGGTCAACGTTTCGTCACGCCGTCCGCCACAAGAAGACCGCTGGTGCAGTTTGGTCAGGATATGAGCTATCAAGAAGCTCATCGACAACAAGAACAATATGAGGGTGTTACACCTAATTTTGCGAGGCAGACGAATGTCACTGGGCAACGTGACATATATGACACCCTGAACTACACGATTCAACGTCTCACGCTGCAACAGGAAGAAGCTACGCGTCTGTTACTACAACAAGCAACCCATCACAACGCTGATACAGTTCTGGCTGGCTCCGGGTTTGAAAAATTCGATGGCGCCCGACCTGATGAGTTCAAGTCTTGGCTATTTGGCCTTGAAAATCGACTGCGCCTGACAAAGACAACAGATGATGACGTGAAAGTGGGTCATCTAGTTAACTGTCTGACTGGCTTGGCACGCCGACAGTTTCATGAAGACTTGGAAAATCCCACATTCTACACAGCCGTCAACTACCTGAAGGAAAAGTACGCAGATACAAGATATGACGCGCTGAAGTTCCAGCAGTTTCGCAGCAGAGTACAGCAGCGTGGTGAGTCAATTGAGTCTTATGCGAGAGACTTGAAACTGGCTTTCCCGTTTCAACAGTGTGACTCGCAGCAGTCTAATCTGATGCTGATGGAGCAGCTACAGCGTGGCCTTCAAGAAGCAGAGTACAGACAGTACGTCCAAGAACGTCTGTTAAATCCGAAGAAATTGTTTGATGATGTGGTCAACAAATTGAGCCTAAAAGAATTTGCAAAAAACACGGCTGATGTTAAAGAGCGTGGTCGTAACTATGACAGTCAGCATCACGAAGTCAGAGTCAGGCTTACGCGACATCAAGCACAGTCTGACAAGAAGACTATTCAGTGCTACAGATGCCAAGAATTCGGGCATTATGCGTCTATGTGCAACAACAGTAGAGTTTCGCGACCATATTGTGAGCCGCATTTGAGTCATGAACACGCCTATGCACCGCCGTGTTACTCGCATTATCAGTATGATGCGCATCTGTACTGGTATCAGCAACAAAACCAAGGTCAGATTGAGAGTCAGGAGCCGAAACCGACTATTGAGTACCCTTCTATGCCAGCGCAGCAGCAACAGTCTGTCACAAAGTCGGTGACACGCGCAGCAGTAGGTCACGACAGCGCGCAGAAAACGCAGCGAATTGGCGTTTGTAGAGTGAGGTCAGTTAAGATAGCGAGCGCACGCAGCCCTATCTACATTAACAGCCAAAATGTACCTGAAAACATATGGCATGCAGACACCGGTGCGCAGTGTAATCTGGTTACACCACAGTTTCTACATTCGATTGAGGGTCCGTTGGATGAAAAACCATGCTCTGAGACTTTAACATGCATCGATGGACTGAAAACTGAGTGCCGAAGTTTCATAAAGTTGGTTGTATCGATCGGTAAGCTGACTAAACAGATGCAGTTTTACGTGATTGAAGAATTTCACGATAAAATTGGTCTTGTTTTGGGTATGCCAGCTTTAAATGCGTTCGGATTCAGTCTGAAGAATGACAATGGATTCGATTTGACGCCCAATATCAGCGCCGCTAGCGACGAGAAGTTCGTTGGGATCGCTAAATTCGTTGCATTAAAGAAGGAAGGAAGAGGCGCGAAGCCGCTAAAACAGAAAGACAAGAAGCGCAAAGATGGCGTTTATTGGAAAAAGTTTGCAGGCAAATGCAACTTTGAGAAGCGCGTACCAAAAATTGAGCATACGTCAGCAGCTGAAACGCGCAAGACTATCTGCAGTACTACGCAAGCAGCGCAGAATCGACCTGCAACACCGCAGCCGCATTATAAGAGCTGTCGCCGCGCGCCGCAGACCAAA
Organism: Daptonema setosum; assembly: GCA_964036265.1. NCBI lineage: Eukaryota > Metazoa > Nematoda > Chromadorea > Monhysterida > Xyalidae > Daptonema > Daptonema setosum. The sequence continues at coordinate 57,838 of CAXIWR010000015.1, forward strand.
CCGCAGAATGTTAAGCAGCGATGTTATGGACTTGAGTGTGCCAAGGCGCAGAGAATGCGTCATGAGGCTAGAATTACGGTGATGAAGCCGTATAATGCGCTGCGCAACTACGTATCTGACTGGTCGAGACCAGATTATAAACCAGTGGCTAACAGCGAGCCAGGTTATGACCCACGCTTTCGTGTTAAGGAGAAACCGACAGCGCACACGTTCAAGGCGAGGTATCGAGGCGACTTCACGTAGCTGAATCGTCGTCCGCCGCCGTCATCATTATTATCACCTTAACCTATTTCAGGCATTTAAAGTAGAACTCTTAACCTAACTATTTCAGCTTAGGGTGATAAAATTCTTAGCTTTGGCTTAAAATAAAACTATTTAAAATTAAAATGCAGGTACTGATTAACCTATATTTCAGGCCTTATACTACATATTAGTACTTTAGTTTGTGGTCTAATTATGTTGTCGAGATCTATTACATTATTAATTGAAAACATACATTACTCTTATACATTAACTTGCATTCGACTATGATCTGGGGTGAACCTACTTTATTCGAATTACTACACTATGTGATTATTCTAGTCTAATTATATTTATATCATATACTTTAAATTTCTCTTATTGCTTTTAAAGAGGAAGGAAGTTGTGGAATGGCAACTTTAGCCGCTCAAGAGTAGACTTGCTAATATTCGCACTTGATTACATAAACCCTATATTTGAATCCAGTCATCATATTACTATTTTGGATTATAAATATTTTTGCATGTTCGGATCGCCGCTGAAGGCTGGGAATAAACTGAAGGCTTGGAATCGAACTCGGACCGTTCTTTTTAACATCTAAACCAATACCTTGGAGCATAAGGCTTATTTTCACTACTATTATGTCCTCAAACTGCCACAAAAGTTTAATTCTGGTTCAATAGGTTTTTTGATGAATGCAGGAGTGAAGATTTGTGATAAAAAGATAATTCAGACCAACTAAAAAAATGATGAATTTATCCGAGGGTAATATAAAACGAACCGATTCGAGCTTAGAACACTTTTAAGCGATTATTGAAAACGTTATGAATAATGAAAAGTTTTCAACATGGGAAATTTATGCGTTTCTTAACAAATATTTACGACTGAAAACTTTATCTGCATCCACTAGAGGGTTAATTAACCGGTTATCCTCCTGTTTTTTAAGATAAAACTGCAGAGTTCTCAGAAAAAACATCCGAATTTTATTTGTGTAATAAATTGAAACAATTATAATAAATGTAATAATAGCAAACAAGCGCAAAACTAATGTTTACATAGTGCGCATATTAAGCAACTTGTTATATGTACATATGTAGGATATGTACATAAGAAACATATTTCCAGTTCTCGACGTCAAATTAATGAGCGTGATATTTTTTATTATCAGTTCAACTAACACGTTATACTTAGACGGACACAAAAGACATAATCATTTAATTTACGTGGACATTATTTTAACAAAAACAAATACTCGGCCAATTCCTCATTTCATGTATTTTTCTCAGGAACGGACAAAACGTATTACGAAATGGCCGGCACCGCATGCAATTGCAAGTTCTACACGAGTGGCGGGACCAACGGCGACAATTACCTGGACACAGTGTACGAGTCAAACCCGCGCTCCGACACCAGCCGTTTGTTGACGCACATGACTGTGGCACGTGTGGACCATAGCATGACGTGCACGGGCAACGACACGTTGATAATATGTGGTGGTTATGGTGTGAATGATGAAGATTTGAAATCATGTGAGTTATGCCACATGGCCAACCCGATATGCGTGCCGCTGGTGCCGACGCCCGAGACCGTCTATTTGCATGCGGCCGTCTTCAGCCAGGGCCATCTGTATGTGATTGGAGGTGAGTGAACACGTTTGGGTGATTTGGTGGGTCGGTGGTATAGAAAATTGGATATAGCCTATCCAGGGTTTTTTGTCTCAGAATGGTTGCGCGAGCCCATTTTGGATTCAAATCTGTGTTTGGGGCTCGTTAAAAACTCTATAATGTATACATATGCTATGCATTCTTTTGATCCTTTAGGAAGACCTAAAATATTTTATCAATGATATATTCAGACAGTTTCATTTGAATTGATTTATTAAACAAACTCTACGGTATTGCCGTACATCTGTCATGGGACAAAAAAGCAATCATCATACTGTTTCAGTATTTCATACACATAAAAACTAAATTTAAACCAAATTGATATTTTAAAGGGTTCCATATATTTATTGTAATATTATCACTCGTTCACTCGTTTAATTCAGTATCAAATAACTACTTAATACTAACTTAAACTCATGACTTGACGACTTGATAGAAAAATGACGCCGTTTAGAGGCAAAACTGAAATTTACATGTATCCTGATCGTGTGGCCGGCGTGTTTCAGAAATCTTTCTGAAATTTCATAGAAAACTAATATAACGTGTTATTGAAGTTACCTTAAATTTTCAAACAAATTCAGCAACCACAACAAAAGTTATGGTTTCACGGAATCTGTTTTGGCCCAGGGAGTTTTTTTGGCCCACCCTGTATAATACACCTAAAAGCCAAAAATATAACACCCAAATTATAACACGACCAAACCCAACATTATTGGGTTATGGTAGTCCATTTCTCATAGTCATGTTTTGGGACATGCCCGTCCAAAATCGGCAAGCCAAAATATATAAACAACAAATATTACCCATCCCCCGTTTCCCCACCCTTAACTGAATTCAGTATTCATGCAGTTAACTTCAGTTATGTGCATTGTGGAATAATATTGCAAATTAACCGTATGGTGAAACGACACAATAGTAATGTGAGGAAATTTATGAGTAAAGTAGCGGTTGATAGCAATGATGAGTAGTATATTTACTACTGAAATGGGAGAGTAATGACAATAATTTTTTAGGTTATTATCAAATTTTTATTAAAATTGTTTTTCAACCGACTTGATTACTTGGACAATGATGATGTTTATTAATCATTCATTATTCACGTTCATGTATTTATAAAAAAAATATCACAGTAAATGTCGAATGGATTACAAACATCTCTTTGTAAATATATTTCACAAAAATTGCTCGTGTGCGCAACCTTGTTTTTTAGCCTACGTACGTGAATAAAGGGTCCATGCAAAATGATTTGTATAACCAGAGACCCTGGGTACATATTTCATCGAATTTTGCTGAACGCGAAATAAAATTTTTGCTCCCAAGAGATTATGTAAAAAAATCGACCATTCATGAAATAAAATAGCCTCCAAAATACCTAATCCCATAATTTCAAGCTTTGTTCACTGTGCGTTGCATTCGTCAGATTTGTCCAGTAGCAGAATTAGATTGCAAATTTGTGTTATAAATCAAAAAATTATGATTATTCTCTGGCTACTTCAGTGTAGATACTTTTCTTCAACAAATATTCCTGGGATACAAATCTCAAGTAACTCTTTTTAAATGGTCCGCTTCACAAAGAGGACTTCATCGTTCAAGATTTGACGAGCAGTATACCCACTATAAAAAGGCGAATTAAAAATAAAGTGTTTGGGACAGTTATGGATTGGTCAGGGTTTCCTGTTATCAGAAATTAGTTTTGCAGGTCGGTTACGCACGTGTGAAATGAATTGAGCGCAATTTTCGTATGTTTCACAAATGTTATGTTAAAAAAGTATTTATATCTCGAAATTTTGAAAGCGCGTCAGTAGTATAGGGGGGTCATATGACCATATCCTATTACGTTGCAACGACCCCAAAGTTGCTCTTACAAATGTGGTCCGCCTGCACGCTTACAAGTTTCAACATGAGTTTCATACACTTTGTGATGAGTTGTACAGTTACGTGTGTAATATTTGATGTGCATACATGAAATTCAGTACGTATTAAGACGGATTACTGTGTTTATATCAATGTTCTCATGTAGTTCAAAAAGTGTTAAACAGTTTTAAGTCACAATAAAAAGAAAAAAAACGTGTATGACCATATTATTTAGTTAAATTATCTGAAATATCAGTTTTAATCATAAAAGGTTTGCTAGATTAGATCACCTTTAGAACAATACATGGTTATCCGTAGTGCAAATGGTATTATTATCATGACATTTCGTATAAAATACGTTTAAAATAATGGGTTCCCTCTCTATGAAACGATGAATTACTAGGTGTTTTGAATTACTAAAAGATGTTCGCAGTGTAAATTGTCATATTATTATGATAAATGTGTTGTTTGAAAGTACGTAATCCACCACTGAAACCGAAATTCATGATTCCAACACTGCAAAAACTGTTTTACATCAGAAAAAATATGTAAAAACGTTCATAATGTATGATTTATTCAAATAAAAATAGTTCCCCCCATAAAAAAGATTGTAAAAAAACAATATCCCTTAACTTTATGCCTTTTCCCTCAAGTGTAAATGTGAGATAGATGAATATTATTACGTTTTGTCAATTTTATTCAAGATAATTCACTCCATAAGGAAACGGTATAATGGTTATTGCATTTTTATTCATAAAAAATGTATTTGTTTGCCATTTTAATTAAGTAAATTCTGTGTTTACTCAGTTCAAAATCAACTTATTTGACTGATTCGAATTATTTTATAATAAATCAGTATAAGAACTGATTGCGGCGTGCAGTGTACATTCGTACATGTAGCTTGTTGCAGAGGTATATGCATGTATGTACGTTGCCGTAAGTCGTGTGTTTATGTACATATGTATTTATGATTATGTACATATGTATATATGTACATATATGTATGTATGTGTTTATGTATGTATGTACGAATGTATGTATCTATGTGTATATGTATGCATGTGTGTATGTGTGCATGTGTGTATGTGTATGTACGTATGTATGTATGTGTGTTTGTATGTATGTATGTACATATGTATGCATGTATGTATGTATGTGTGTATGTATGTATGTATGTAATATATGTCTTAAAATATTGAATTATTGAAATATTATATAAGAAACCATAGTAAAGGGATGTGAAATGTGTTTCCAAACTGCATTGATGAATATCATCCTAAAAGCAATACCGATGACTCATCGTTGATCGCTTACTACACTGGAACGAGGTTGATGACTCATCAGTGACCATATGCTTATACATAGAGAGCATAACTTTTAACACAGTAACATAGACACAGTAGCCGTATCGTTCACGTTTCATGAATCCTATGGGTAGGGCAGTGAAACGGATTTTTGCCATATAAACTTAGGGTAAACATCGACCGGTACTTACCCATACAAACTTAAGGTAAACATCGGTTGTACTTACCCATTTTTGTTTCTGATATCGGGGCAGTAGATTCGCACGATATCCTGGACGGCTAGGTGTCCTTCGGGCGGCCAATTCTTCAGTTATACGCTACATATTACTATTGCTATTATTTTTTTACGTAACTTGTAAGCTGTGTTTGCTTTAAGGAAATTTGGCATTTCAACGACATGACGTTTCATATTTGTCCTTTTTGTGAGGGGAAACGTTACAACAGCTTAAGGGCATATAATCGGCACAAAGAAACTTGTTTCAAAAATCCGTATGCGGTGAAATATGAGTGTCCGGATTGTCATAAGAAGTTCATGCGGAGAGACACTCTGGCACTGCATCGCGATCAGCATAAAAGCTGGACGGATCTCCGTAAACCCATGAAAGTTGATGATGAACTGCTGAGAAACTACGATGCGGGCATAGTTCCTTTTGAGGAACTTGTTGAAATTAGGAAAAGTGGAGAAATATGTGCCGACAGTGCTAAACTTATGGCCAAAGAATGCATATTCAAGGTAGATTTTACTAAGAAAGCATTTCAACTGGCTCATGCTGGAAGGCTGTACAAGTTGATGCAACAACTATTTGAGCACATTGCAATCATAACCAAATTTAGACGGGATGATGTATTGGTTCAAGTAGTTGTTGAAAGCAAAAGTATGGCTTATCCTTTAGCAAGTGGTGGTCATATAGGATCAGAATTTAATTTGTCCTTGTTATTCGATCGATTTGATCATGTGTCACAGAGTACACGTCTTTTTCAATACGACGAAGAGGATCCAGAGCTGAGTATAACCGTGTTTCAAATGCCACTACCCACATATGGTGCTGGTGATCATAAAACGGTGCACAAAGCTTTGATAGATCCGCAAGCCGTTGTCGATGAATTGAAGCAGCGTAATGTTATCACTAACTGTTTGATTGTTTCAATTTGTTTATCAATAACTAAAGTTGTGCGTTCTGTTCTAAGACGATTGACCTATAATTTTCTTCAATTGGTTACGAAGTTCCCACAAAAATCGCACGTGACCCAATTGGATTTCAAAGACATTGCTGAACTGGTTCACAGGATTTTTGACAGACAACTAATTATCATCAACCAGTCAGGTACACCCATTTTCATGTCAAAGTTTAACAAAAAAGACAAACTGTTTGTAGTTTCTATTGAAAATCATATGTTGGCCTGCCCTAATATTGCTCTGTATTTAGGATCAAAACGCGTGTGTCATTGTGGTAATATAAAGCGAGGTTTATATTTTTGCTATGACAAGCAATGTAGATCTAATACTCGATTATGCGCCAGATGCAACTCTAAATGCACATCTGATGACACCAGTCTAATTTACTGTCCCGACTGTTTGCTTACCTACAAAGGTAATATCTGTTTTGAAAATCATATGACATCAAAATGTTACAACCGTGTAGGCTGTTCCTGTGTTCGCTGTACGTCACATGGCAAAACAGTGCGCCAATGTGTAAAATGTAACAACGAATTTAAAACTGTAACTTGCTATGAAAATCACCTTAAATCTGTTTGTGAGTCAAAAATTAAGTGCTCAGACTGTGGCCGTATTATTTCTCGCGAATATCATGACAACCATAACTGTAAGCTGAGTTACTGTAAGTTGTGTTCGGATTATTTTCCATGGGATCATGTTTGTTATATTCAACCAACAACGATTAAACAGAGTGAAACCAAACAAAAGTACATAATATTCGATTTTGAAACAATTGTTGAACCTGTATCAAGTAAGATTACCCCAATTCTCGTTTATGGAGTTAAAGTATGTGAAGATTGTATTGATAATTTTGAAACCACCGCATGCTGTACTGAACGTGAGTTCACTTTTGACGGTCGTGATTGTTTATCTTTAACAGTTGATTATATCATGAAACAAGATGATTGTTTGGTGTTAAGCTTTTGTGGAAGCAAGTTCGACAACGTACTGCTATTCGAGAACATGATTAAGCGAGACATTAAATGTCAAGTACTTCTTCGTGGACAAAACTTGTTGATTTTGAAAGCTAGAAATTCCATCATCTGCAAAGATATTTATTTGTTTCTCCCATCATCCCTCCATTCCTGTGCTGAACAGTTCGGTTTATCCCAGCTAAAGTCATTTTATCCTTTGAAACGTTTAAATTTCAACACATTGAACAAGTGTATCCGTGTAAATCGCGAAGATTTCGGTTATTCTCAAATGTATGGCTCTCGTAAAAGTCAATTCGAAGCTTTTTACAAAAATCACGTATCTCAAAAATATTTCGATATGAAGGCCCATCTTATCTCATATTGTAAGACGGATGTGATGGTTACTTGGGAACTGGTTTCTTGCTATAGAAAGGTTCTCATGTCCACTTTCGGTAAAACTATAGATCCATTTGTTCATTCCAATGGTCTACCGAGTCTTTGCGCACTAATATTCAAAACTAATTTCATGGAAAAAGACACTATTCAACGTATTGGTGACAAAAACTGCATCAAAATTGTTCAAGAAAGCCGTATTGCTGCCAAATACATGTGGACATTGTCTCATAAAATACCTAATCTACAAACTCAAGTCCGTTTAGTAGGTCGGATAACGGCGGATGGACTCGATTCAGACACAAATACTGCTTATTTTTTCGATGGATGCTATTATCATGCGTGTAAATGTCAGAAAAAGCATGGAAATGCTAGACATCCTACCCGTACTTTTACTTATCGTGAAATACAAGAATCCAATTATGAACGGAATAGAGCAGTTGTGACTGCTGGCTACAACATCGTAATAGTTAAAGAATGCCAGATCAACGCTGAACTCCGTCAAAACCAAGAAATGAAGTACTGGTTCGACTTGTATGAGAAAAACCATCCTTTCCAATCAGATTATCTACGTCCGCGCGAAGGAGTCTACGGAGGTCGAACTGGTTGTTGTTCTCTGCTAGTTGAACTCGTTAACACTGATTACCAACTAAAATACCTGGATGTTGTTTCTTTATACCCCTATATTCAATCGAAGTTTCCTCTGCCCATCGGTAAGTTTAAACGTTTTCGCGGTGATCAAATCTGTCCTGATCTATACAAACAAAAAACATTAGATTTCGGTTTATATTATTGCGTACTAGACGCAGATGCAGGTGAATTCTTTCCAACAATTCCGATTAGAATTCATGAACGTCTCGTTTTTTCCAACTGTACAAGTTGCGCTAAAGAAGCAGATCACGATAAAGTAACTTGTTCTCATTCACCGCAGGAACGATATCTGACAGGTGTTTACACATCTGCAGAACTTAACATGTTTTTAGCCACAGGTAAGGTCGTTCACATCTACGAATATTGGGCATTCGAATCAAGCACTACACTCTACACCGACTACATCCGTACCATGGCAACAGCTAAAATCGAGAGTTCCGGATGGCCCGAATCCTGCATAACTGAGCGCGATCAAATGGATTACGTCAAACGATTGAAGAACGATAATGGTATCACAATCAATCCAGCCAACGTGCGAGTCAACAAGGCGTTGCGCGCAGTTATGAAAACATTGATGAACGCAACGTGGGGAAAACATTGCGAGAACCCATCGAGTGATACTAAAATTATTGACAATTCTGCTAAAATTATTGATTATTTCAAGAAAGGAAATCTTGAGAGTATGAAAATACTGCCTGGCAACAAAGTCATGGTTAAGGTTAAAACTGACAAACCTACTGCATTTAATAACCTCGTTCTTGGTGCTTTTGTTACTTCATGGGCTCGTTTGGAACTGTTGAAATATCTACGTCAAGCTGGTCCAAACACGGTGTATCACGATACTGACAGTATAATTTATCTACAAAAATCTGATGCACCGGAACTTATACCTTCACCCAAAACACCTGTACTTGGTGAATTGAAGGATGAGTACCCGCATCGCCGACTCACTCGTTTCTGTTCCATCGGTTCCAAATCATATGCAATTGCTGATGACAACGGATGGCAAGATGTGAAATTCAAGGGAATACAAGGAGGTGTGTCTTATGAAATGATGAGAGGGATGCTGACTGGGTCAGCTGAAGTTGATTACGACGATGGTGATGCTGTGATCAAGATACGTGAGATGTTGCAAGAAGGTCCGCGTGAGGGAGGACATACGAAGGTGCCTGATGGAGGTCTACAGCGTTGCATATATAAACCAGTGGACGGTGGATTCATAAAACAGCGTGATTCGGAAAAAATTGTCAAACTTAACTTTACAAATCGTCGTATCGTGGCACCGAAATCACTTGGATTACCTGACGTAGTGAAAATCAGTTCAGTTCCTTGGGGCTATGCCGCGAAAGCATCGAAACAATAACTTATCGTGCATTCATGTTTTTGTTACGTTTCTATTTAGATTAACTTAACTTTTTATATGTTTATTTATTGCTTTATTATTATTGTATACTTATATGTTTAAATTACTACAATAATCATTATTCATTTGTATATATAAAATTAAAAAAACGTAATTAATAAATAGTTTTATATATAGAAACGAATAATGGTTTTTTGTTAACTTTCTATTTGGATTAACTATACTTTTTATGTATTTATTTACTTTCAAATTATTATTGTATTCCTTTGTGTTCAATTTACTATACTAATCATTATTTGTTTCTATATATAACAATTTCAAAAACGTAATTAGTAATTAGTTTTATATATAGAAACAAATAACGGTTTTTTTACCTTTCTACTTGGATTAACTATACTTATGTATTAATTTCAAATTATAATTGTGCTCCTTTGTGTTCAATTTATTACAATAATCATTATTTGTTTTTATATAAAAACATTTCAAAACGTAATTAGTTAAAAGTTACGTATAAAAACAAAAATGATTATGTATTTTTGCCTGATATGTAACTTGATGTTTCTAATTTTCTTAATGATCTCGTATGTTATTATCTGTAATCATTATGCATAAATTATTTTTAATCATCCACTATTTTATGTATTGTTTTTTTATTATACTGGAAATAAATTATGAAAAAAAAGAGTTTGGAATGGGATTGATTGAAAATAGTAAAGAACCTAAACAAAAGTTGTTGTTGTTGTAACAAAAACAAAGAAAATGGTTTGTGCAAGAGCTCTTTACATTTACGTGTTGGAAACCGTAAATTTTGACCGAATTTCAAGCTAATAAAGTATTTTAAGCTGTGGACAACCTGAATTATATTAAAATAACCTAATAATTAACCATTATATATATCAAGTCACAAAGTAAGTACTCTAAGTCACCTAGTAAATAATTGTTCGCTTTAAAAGGATGGAATCTTTTTTTCAGCGTTGGAACTCCTTTTTTACGAAAGTTCACAATAATGATGTGGTTTACACACTCGACACTCTGTAATATTTTGAAATAACCAATTAATTCAAAATTAGCACAACATATGTTAAGTATTTTAACATAACTGGTTCAGTGGCGTTTTCACACTGCGAACGTAACTAAAGATAACACGAACGAAGATAATTTAACTAAATAATATGGTCATAAACGTTTTTTATTATGACTTAAAACTACATGAGAACATTGATATAATCACATTAATCCGTCTTAATATGCACTGAATTTCATGTATGTACGTCAAATATCACACACGTAAGTGTACAACTCATCACAAAGTGTATGACTCATCACTCACTCATGTTGAAACTTGTAAGCGTGCAGGCGGACCACATTTGTAAGAGCAACTTTGGGGTCGTTGCAACGTAATAAGATATGGTCATATGACCCCCCTATACTACTCGCGTCAAGATCCATTTTGAATTCAAATTGCGCGCTAAGTACTTTTGTGAGTAACAAGAAACCCTGGATAGGCTATACTCTTCATTATTTCTTGTTATCCCTTTATTTGCCCTGATTCTGTAGAAAAACACGATTTTCGCTGGACAATTAAAATGATTAACAATACTGAACTGTACATAAACTAGAAATTTTCATTTTATGCGTGTGAGTTTCGGTTTGATTATTTTCTTCGGAAATGAAATGAATTATCTCCGAAGAGCTCCATTGTTTAAGTAGAATGAAAAATATAAGTATTATGTCAAGTGCTAACAAGAGAAAAAAATAAAATTTAAATGGTTGAAAAAATTACTAAGATGGTTATTCGAGTTGCAGGGACGGTGAATGGTTCTCGCAGTTCCCGCATGTACGACTTGTCACTGGTCGATGAATCGTGGCACCAACGTCAGTCAATGAACACGGTGAGGGACGAACATCCGGGTGCCATCCTGCTCAACAACGGACACATTCTGGTGTGCGGCGGATGGAACGGCAATGCGCTCAACACGTGCGAGAGGTGAGCAATTATACAGTCATTTCGCACTCACTGATTTCTGCGTTGAACATGAGCCTGAAATTTCTGGTTCTTGCTAATAGCAGTAAAATACGTAGGAAACTTCATGTAAAAAATAGAGATTAGAATGAGACATTTTTTCGTGTTTCTACTGCGTAAGAACACATACAGGGTGTCCCACTTAAAGGCCAGGTTTTGTTTTTAGTCTGAATTTTGCGGCGTTCAGCGGGTTTCAAAAATGTTCAAGTCATTTGCAAGAAAAATCTTGAATATTTTGTTGCTGCAAACGAAACTGAATTCGGACATTTTCTCCGTTATTTATGCCACTTACATATACGGCAGCACCCCCATTTTACCGAAAATGCGATTTTTCTTATATTTTCTCTTTTTATTTGACCTATAAATTGAACTTATATTGTCTTTCTGCACGTCAGACTAGTCATATTTAGTAAGAAGATCACAAATAGTATTTTAACACTTCTATAAACCCTAATGAGCCCTTTTTAACGAAATAAAAAGACATTTTGACTGTTTACACTAAGATTCCACATTTTTTGAGCAAGAAAGATCGAAAAATATAGCACGAACAACAAAAATTCATAATCTTTCCTTTTGTGAAAGTTTGCACATCAGGTTTATCCATACTCAACACCGACATTATGTGGTGGTTTCCAAAACATATTATTGTAATTCATTGTGTTTTACCGTTATTTAGCAATTTTTTCAAGCTGGGTAAGTTAATCTCTCACAGGAAGGAGAAACCACGCTCCCTGCGCAAGTGCATGCTTGCCGATGCGGAGTTTGAGTGCTTTGTGGTTACTGTCAGTAAGCAGCTTGTTAGTTTTGATGAGTGCTAACAATTTATCAGTATTCCGTATTATAACAAGTTTAAAACATTATTGAACTGAAATTATGATTTAAATTATAAATCTTTTTTTTAATAAAGGTCACGCTATCGTCTAAAAACCACTGACTTAAGAATAAAAATGTGAAAAACGGGTATGTTGAGAATTTTTTCATAAAAATCGATTTGCAAACTCGATTTAAAAAAATTAAAAATAAAACAAAATAGCCAGAAATTGTCTATAACCTGGCGCAAATTTTTTTGAAATCGAAAGGAAAGTGCGAATGTTATTCAAAATAAAAATCCGGACTTTTAAATGGGACACCCTGTACATATGTATGTACATGTACATCAGTGGCAGTCAAAAGTTTAGGGACACCCTCAATTTGAGTGTTTTCTTCCTATAAAACACGGTTGGATGTATCAATTGGCCTGAAATCTTCAGGAGATGTGGAAAACATGTGTTAGAGTATGTTTAGGTCTTATATTTGAGTATTAGCAAAAAGCAATTGAATTCCAAGAAGCTTATTATCGAATTTTGTATAGCACGCGTTTGTACGTGGCTCACATGCGCTTAATGTGTTTGGAGGGCCGTTAGATAAATAGTAAGTATTCGATTAGGTTTTAATCATAAGAAATAATCAAGTGATAGTTATGGTATCTATTCCGGTCATTTATCCGGAATGAACCAACATTAAGTTGCCTTGTCTCGCACTATAAAAATGAATCCTTTTCTGAAATACAACCCTTTCGAACTTTTTACCAGTTGAAGATTGGTTTGTTGATTAAGAATAACTGGAAACAAAGTGTTTCCTTCAGAACACACCAGGTGTAGTCATGAACAAACTTTCTTGCATTAAATCACAATTTTAGGCTATCTTCAAGAAGTTGTTTCTAATAGTCACTTTGTGGCTTTCAATGCCTTTTGCGAGATTCGCTCCCAGTGACTTTAGAAAGTGTTGAACGCAATAAAAAATATGTATGTAGGTGTGATTAGTACCAATAACTATCATCAAGCCGATTTCAGTCTCAATGTAAAGCTCATAATCGTGTAACTGCCTTCAAACCACCGTCGGTGGGTGTCACCCAGGAACAAATGCGTGCTTTTAGATATCACATTTATACTACCTAAAAGCCGACTGTAATGAATAAAACGCAGTAATACAAATAAAACAGCCTCAACCACTTGTTTTTCACACCTCTTGTTAGTTTCAGTTTGATATGGTCGTACAACTCCGTGTTATAGAGAGAAAACACCCAAATTGAGGGTGTCCCTAAACTTTTGACTGCCACTGTAGTTATTATAGAAAACCGTCATATATTTTTTTGCAACAACAGTACTTAGTGAGTCGTTGTTAATTGTGAGTGTAATGTAAGTAAAAGGGGAGAGTGTTTCGACCAAATATTAAGACATCAATGTATGTAGAAAAAGGGATATTGAGGAATCAACAGTTTATGAAGACCGAAAGTAGAAAGTCATTAACTCAGTCAGTCAGTCAGTCAGTCAGTCAGTCAACCAGTCAGTCAGTCAGTCAGTCAGTCAGTCAGTCAGTCAGTCAGTCAGTCAGTCAGTCAGTCAGTCAGTCAGTCAGTCAGTCAGTCAGTCAGTCAGTCATTCAGTCAGTCAGTCAGTCAGTCAGTCAGTCAGTCAGTCAGTCAGTCAGTCAGTCAGTCAGTCAGTCAGTCAGTCAGTCAGTCAGTCAGTCAGTCAGTCAGTCAGTCAGTCAGTCAGTCAGTCAGTCAGTCAGTCAGTCAGTCAGTCAGTCAGTCAGTCAATCAGTCAGTCAGTCAGTCAGTCAGTCAGACAGTCAGTCAGTCAGTTAGTCAGTCAGTAAGTGTGTGTCAGTCAGTCAGCAATGTGGGGTTGATGGAAAGGTTTTACACACGAAAAAGTTTCTAAAAAGAGTCGTAATCATCTTTTTCAGGAACTTTTTTGTGTTAAACCTTTTCATCAACCCCAAATTGCTGCTTCCGTCGATTTCGGGGTGAGGGAAAGGTTTTACACAAAAAGTCGTAACCAAAAAATTCGACTATAATTACATAACATCAGAGAAGTCGGTCAGTACAGCGGCCATCACACCTGATTGCGTGGAAAACTGCGCGTGGCGGAAAAACCCATGTAACGAATTTACACAAGGCTGTTAATTAAAATAAACATACTTCTATGTCTTCTTACCTATACTTTTAGTAAATTTGGAGTGTTTTCTGATTTTTTGCTCAAGAATGTAAAATTTTC
>CAXIWR010000015.1:76891-81891 GCA_964036265.1 Daptonema setosum
CTTCTCTATTTGTCTAGCTCGTTGTGTGCATGGATATTTTTCTTCTTTTGTGTGACGAGTCTGCCACGACGACCCTTTTTATTTACCTTTTTGTCAAGATGAGCATGGAATTTTTTGTTAGAAATGTCTTTTTCAATTGAATCACAGAATTTTAACTATAGATAAATTTTTTTAAATACGCCCCACCCGTGAAAAGTTACAAATATGCTTCGTTTAATTTGGTTTGAAATGAATTGATTACAAACTTTTTTCCATGATTCATCGGAAATCTTGTTTCCTGTTTTTTTTTCAGGATCAGACTCTTTACAATATGAGAATAAAACGTTTTTGTCTCATACTTTTTTCATGATTGAACTTTTCAGGATCGAACCATATTCGTTTCTTTGAACGAGTGAGTGAGTGAGTGAGTGAGTGAGTGAGTGAGTGAGTGAGTGAGTGAGTGAGTGAGTGAGTGAGTGAGTGAGTGAGTGAGTGAGTGAGTGAGTGAGTGAGTGAGTGAGTGAGTGAGTGAGTGAGTGAGTGAGTGAGTGAGTGAGTGAGTGAGTGAGTGAGTGAGTGAGTGAGTGAGTGAGGGAGTGAGTGAGTAAGGGAGTGGGTGAGTGAGTGAGTGAGTGAGTGAGTGAGTGAGTGAGTGAGTGAGTGAGTGAGTGAGTGAGTGAGTGAGTGAGTGTGTGAGTGAGTGAGTGAGTGAGTGAGTGAGTGAGTGAATGTTTTTAATAACAAATGACCGACGGAATAACTGAGTGACTGGTTGTAACCTGAATAGCGACCATGGCTAATCATAGTTTGGAAGTTTCAAAGTTTCATACTACTTTTATGTCAAGCAGACTGAGCTTTTTATCTATTTGTGTTTGTTTAGTTAAATTTGGTTACATGAGTAAGCATACATATATAATATATAAGATTATCTAAGTGAATCATATATCCCTAGTAATGTGATATGTGGACTTGATTATAACCGTCTAGATAAATCAAAAAAAATTCTCAAGCATAAGTAATTCTAACAAAATTTATAAGGACAACAAATAATAATAATAATAATAATAATAATAATAATAATAATAATAATAATAATAATAATAATAATAATAATAATAATAATAATAATAATAATAATAATAATAATAATAATAATAATAATAATAATAATAATAATAATAATAATAATAATAATAATAATAATAATAATAATAATAATAATAATAATAATAATAATAATAATAATAATAATAATAATAATAATAATAATAATAATAATAATAATAATAATAATAATAATAATACATAAAAATTTTGCATCAGCAAGTTTTGGGTTTATCGGGTTCATCAACAGAATTTACGTCCTAGTCAACGGAAATCACCAGCACAAATTCCAACTGGAAATAAGTCTTATTAGGCATATAAAATATAAAAGGCTTTACGACCCACATTGAATCAACATCAACATCAAATCAAAATTTATCGACGACCCACCCTGTATCACTGATCAGACCACGCACGAGTGGTCGATGCCACCGGCGGCATTGTAGTAGCGATCGGGCAACAACTTGATTGCCTCCAATGTCCATGTATCGTAAAACTCGTCGTACTCTTCTACTGTATCATGTCCATCATCATTAATATAACCGCCCACCGCGTACACTCGGCCTTCAAGTCGGACGAGTGCAAATACTCGTCTGGCTTTGTTCATGCTCGCCTTCATAGACCACTGGTCATTGATCGGATCGTAACTGCAACGGATCTTGCAAAAATAGTGGTTACAGTATTTGTGAATAAATAACAACAATTAAAATTTGGAAATCTTTTCTCGATTCTCTGGTTTTTGGAGCGACTTGTTGTGACTGTGACTGACAGAATAAGTGACAGATGTAATTTCGGTGGTTTGCAACTTATTGTTGGAAGTTATATGTAGGTCGCAGTTTCGAGAGGATTTTTTACGGTAACGGAACAATGTACAAAATATAATACATATGTATGTTGTACAAGAACAAAAAACATATGAATTTTTAATTGATCCTAAAGTTGGAATATATTGTAGTATATAAGCACTGATGCATAAACTATCCTAATGAATAAATAAATGAACTACCAATTGACTGAGCGATCTATTTACCTGAACAGACGCCTAAACGACTGGCAGTATGACTGACTGACTGACTGACTGACTGACTGACTGACTGATAGACTGACTGTCTTATTGACAGACTGTATGAATCACTATTATATGTACTAGTTGATTACCCGTTGCCAGCAACGTATGATCGAGTTTTATAGGAACCGAAGCTTCACGGGAAATCATGAGATGCATATACTAAACCCGTTGATTTATTCTTTTTTTCCTGTTTAGACGAAAATTGCATTCTGTGGCATTTACCCGACCCGTAAATTTTTTATATCATCCAATATCGGAAACTACATCAGTTGAAAATTAAGATAGATTCTTCGTACTGTTCAGCAACACAATCCTGTGTTTGAATAGGTACATGACAGTTATGTAATTAAATGGGAGAGGCAAAGGAATTGAATACAGTAGTTTTATATTTTCTTCTCATCCCGTGAAACATCTCATAAAATTGAGATAAATATTCAAACAAAAATCGTGATCAATGGCTCAACCATCACATCCCAATATTGCTCATCCATTCCGAAAAACTCCATTCGTCCCGTTAAAACGTCCGAAGATTATTTTTAACTGTGACCAGATCCGAAGATTAAAAGTGAAGATAAACTGAACCAACACAACCCTATCCAAAGATTAATTGGTTCAAATATGTATTTTTTGCTATGTACCTCAGTATTTTTTGGATTCGTATCGGCGATTGAGCTGAAAATAATGAAAAAAAAAACATATTTTTAGAGCCCGTTGTACTTGTGGCAAAGGCAAAAATATTTGATCTGTGATGAAATGGCTTGACACGACTTTTGATTGATGTTTTAAGTTAGCAATTATGTAACAGCTCAGACGGTTTATTATGTACGTTCAGCAGTACAGTAGATTTCCTGAAGTAGCACAAAGTACATTCAGTATAATTAGTTTATTTGAACACCTTACTAAAAACCCTAATAAAAATTCAATCATCTCGTTTAATAAACTACTGTTTTGAAAAAAAATTCTACCCACCCGACGGATGAGCTAAACCTCCAAAGGTAAGGGAAATTCAACAAGAAGGGGAATTGGCAGTTTTCAGGTCATTTTACCTACACCTTATCAACAGCAGGAACAAATTCTGCTTCTTGAAAACGTCAAAGAGGGGGAATTCCACTTTTTCCACCCCTTCTCGTCCGCTACTGATAAAGATCAGTTGAACCAACCCAACGTGATCCAAAGATAATTCTCTCTGATACTGCTACCGAGAAGATTGTCCCTTTATTGCAAAGAAAACAAACGTCATCGGTCATCCATTGAGTTGTTAATTTAATTCATCGAAAATGAAAAGTTTTCTATACCCGTTGCCGGCAACTGTGAATCAAGTTCTACAGACAACCATGTACTTCAGTTAAACAGTAAGATAATTTCTCCATCCATGTACAGCCACACAACCAGTTGTTTGAGTAAATACAGTAGGTTCATACATACGTACGTATGTAGATACATGTCAGTTATGAAGTTGAGTAGAATATGCAAAGTATAAAACGGTTCATTCAAAAACTTACCATAGCTGAATATTTTTAATTTCTCACTCATCTTGTTAAACGTCTCACTTAGCACACCAGACAGAAAAATATCAAAACACCTTACCATTAGGGATTCAACGTCACCTTAGGAACACCTCATTAACTATTCATTATTTATCATGGTCTCCCAATTTTAGACAGAAATTGCATTCTGTTGGACTTACCTGACCCGTTGAAATTAAGTTTATCATTAAATATTTGAACCTACTTCATTTGGACAGTGAGGTAGATTATCCTTTTCTATTCAACAGAACCCGTTGTTTGAGTATACAGGGTGGGGCAAAAGTAACTATACACTTGTTGGAAGCCAATTTCTCAAAAAAAATTTTTGAGTGTATATGATGTTATTAGCAATATACACGTTATAATACCTGAAAACCCCGATTCTGATGTCTATTTGACCGTATCTTGAGTTATTTTCAATTTAAAACAGAATTTCAGTCTTTTCATGGTTTTCCTCTTTTTAACGTCTTTAATTGACCTCATGGTCTAATCAAAATTCTCAATAAAGGATAAGAAGTGTGTAACAATCCATAATCCGATCCGGGTAATGCAGTTCCCGACTCCGCGAATATTTACGGCACCTCAATTTAGTCAGTCAGTCACACTTAAAAAATATTACGACTGTCTGGCGATTATGTCAAACTATAGTCGGTCAGCCGCTATGTTAGGTATCAAGCTATAGGCTAGCGTAGTGAGTGATGCCATCCGGGTAAGCCAGTTCCCTACTCCGCAAATGTTTACGGGATCGTAATTTAGTCAGTCATTCAATCTGTCAAATAGTCGGTCAGCCGTTATGCAGAAAATATTAAACGACAACCATCAAAATGAAGAAAAGTCTCTCTGATACTGCTACCAAGAAGAATGTCCCTTTATTGCGAAGAAAACAAACGTCATCCATTGGATTGTTAATGTAATTATTCGAACATGAAACGTTCTGTATACCCGTTGCCGGCAACTGTGAAACAAGTTCTACAGAAACCATCCAGTTAAAGGAAATCAAGGGATAAAAATCTTAAACGTTGGTTATATCTTAGACCGACCCGACCCATATAATATACTAAATAAGTTATTTCATCAAATACTTGAAATTACAGTACTTCAGTTGAACAGTAAGGGAATTTTTCCTCCCATGCACAGCCACACAAACGCCTCAATTGAAACAAATGGAAGATAAATATTCGAACAAACATTAGATTGAATGATTCAATCATCAAAAATTATAGCAGCATCGTTATCCATCAAAATGTGTGAAAAAAATATGTAAAATATATCCAAATTTCTCGCATAAGAAAACCATAAAAATGAAGAGAATAAAGAATCGA
>CAXIWR010000015.1:86891-96891 GCA_964036265.1 Daptonema setosum
AAAGGATCAAAAGAATGCATATGTATACATTAACGAGTTTTTAACGAGCCCCAAACACAGATTTGAATCCAAAATGAGCTCGCGCAACCATTCTGAGTAACGAAAAACCCTGGATAGGCTATATCAATTTTTCTATTCCACCGCCCCACCAAACCAACTAAAAGTGTTCACTCACCTCCGATCACATACAGATGGCCCTGGCTGAAAACGGCCGCATGTTCATAGACGGTCTCGGGCATCGGCACCAGCGGCACGCATATCGGGTTGGTCATGTGGCATAGCTCACATGATTTCAATTGATCACCATTCAAACCATAACCACCACATATTATCAACGTGTCGTTGCCCGTGCACGTCATGCTATGGTAAACTCGTGCCACAGTCATGTGCATCAACAAACGGCTGGTGTCGGAGCGCGGGTTTGACTCGTACAACGTGTCCAGGTACGAATTGACATTGCCATTGCGTCCACCACTCGTGTAGAACTTGCAATTGCATGCGGTGCCGGCCATTCCGAAATACGTTTTGTCCGCTCCTGAGGAAAATACATCGAATGAGGAATTTGCCGGATAATATAATTTTTTTATTATGATTTCCACTTAAAACAATTGATCGTGTTTTAGTGTCCATCTATGTATGTATAACGTGTTACTTGAACGGATTTTTACCATTACTGAAAATATTACAAAAAAATGCGGATGATTTTTCTGAGCAATCTTCAAAAAAAAGAATAACCGGTTATTTTACTTACTTAGTGGATGCAGCTAAAGGTTTCAGTCGTAAAGATTTGATAAAGAAATGCAATTTTTCATGTTGGAAACATTTTACAAATCATAACATGTTCATTAATCGCTTAAAGTTGTTCTAAGCTCAAAATTGTTATTTTTATATTTTCCTCGAATAAAATCATTTTAGGTGTTTACTTATTACATTTCGGATTTACATATTATTTCATCACTCTTGCATTCATAAAAAACCTATTGAACCCTAATTAAACTTTCGTAGCAGTTGGGTGACATAATTTCAAACTAGAAAATAACCAACCGTAGTTGTCTGGTTTCGGAAATGCACCGGCACCCATAACGTAGGTTTGGCCATTATGCCCATCTTGTCCAACGACTGCGATGCCGGTCCAGGTGGCTTTCACGATCGTGGTGAGGCACAGCAGGACGATGGGGAGAAGTAGTGAAGCGTGCATGGTCGATGTTGGTCTGAAGTACGATCATTGCGTTTTTTCAAATTACGAATTGATGACATTTCGCCAAACCGGAGGTTGGCTAATAAAAAGCATGTCAACTTTTTGGCCAAAGTAGTTGTTAATTATATGGAGGAACATCATAATGCCTTCTACTTTTAAAAAGTTTATCCAGCTTGATGGGGCTGTTGCAGTTTAAGCGGTATATTTTTTTAATTGATTGACTAAAATTGGGGATGGATCTTCTATGAGTTTTCGGGTAATATTTATTCAGATAGAATGCGAGTCTGTCAGTCATTCAAACAGTAAGTCAGTCAGTCAGTCAGCCAGTCAGTCAGTCAGTCAGTCAGTCAGTCAGTCAGTCAGTCAGTCAGTCAGTCAGTCAGTCAGTCAGTCAGTCAGTCAGTCAGTCAGTCAGTCAGTCAGTCAGTCAGTCAGTCAGTCAGTCAGTCAGTCAGTCAGTTAGTCAGCCAGTCAATCAGTCAGTCAGCCATGCATCCACTTATGTAAATACAGTAGTTTGTTACTAATTCAGCCATTCAACCTTGTCAGTCACTTAGTCAGTCGATCAGCTTCTCAGTCGGTCATCAGCCAGTCACTCAGTCAGTCTAGTGAATTTAGTTTCGTCGAAGTCATTTAAACTTAGTTGAGTCAGTGTCAGCACGCGCCTACTGTAAATATATATATATGTATGTATGTAGGTCTCTTGGTGATTGAGTGGTGATTGACCAATCTCTCTGATATTATGAGGTTCAGTAATTTTTTATGTTGGTGTTAATCCTTGAAAATCGTAATGGAAACGGTACTATGTGTCATACGATTTTCACTACCAAAGTGTTGGAAATTTTTTGAGCCACCCTGTACTACAAAACTACATAGAGTGTGTAACTACTTTTACCAGTTATTACATTTATAATCAGATAAGGCTCGAACGAACGCAATTAATTTTAACCCTTAGTACTTTGTTTTATCAAGTTGTGAAATGAAAAAATATTGTTAGAGTAAACTGCTTACCTTTTTGTTGGGCTATTGAAAGTTGTCGTTGTTGTGGTTGTGGTTGTTGTTGTTTTTTTTGTCGTCGTCGTTGTTGTTGGTCGTTGTTGTGAACGTTGTTGTTAGTGTCGTTGGCGTCGTCGTCTGAACAGAAAACGGTTCATTCTTCATGAAATGTTTCTTCCTAACGTCACCTCACCAGCAAGTCAGTCAGGCAGTCTGTCACTCAGTCAGTCATACATAAATCAATCAGTCAGTCAGGCAGTCTGTCACTCAGTATGTCATACATAAATCAATCAGTCAATCAGGCAGGTTGTCACTCAGTCAGTCATACATAAATCAATCAGTCAGTCAGGCGACCAGTCAGACCGTCACTCAACCAAACAAAACAGTCAGTCAGTAAGCAAAGCAATGGTTTCGAAAAACTTGAATGTAAAAATAATTTGTATTCTTTTTGCAAGGACAATTTTCAATATAAAAGTAGTTCCATGATTTTTGTCTCAAAACCATTGTTGGATCAAAGTGCTTGCCTTTTATCTCGTGAAGCTGCCGATTGAAATCGAATATGATGTGGTCGATTGATTTATTTTAGAGGGATTTATTTGCAGCTAAATGTATAAAAGTTAGTAAGTGACTCATAAGTGAGTGAGTGAGTTGATGAGTGAGATAGTGAATGAGTGAGTTAGTCAGTTAGTGAGTGAGTTAGAGAGTATGTAATTGAGTGAGTGAGTGAGTGAGTTAGTGAGTGAGTGAGTGAGTGAGTGAGTGAGTGAGTGAGTGAGTGAGTGAGTGAGTGAGTGAGTGAGTGAGTGAGTGAGTGAGTGAGTGAGTGAGTGAGTGAGTGAGTGAGTGAGTGAGTGAGTGAGTGAGTGAGTGAGTGAGTGAGTGAGTGAGTGAGTGAGTGAGTGAGTGAGTGAATGAGTGAGTGAGTGAGTGAGTGAGTGAGTGAGTGAGTGAAGAGTTAGTGAGTCAGCTTGTGGAGCGTGATGCATAAATAAAGTGGATGCACAAACTAAAACAAAAAACACTTGCTTAAAGTCTAACTGCAGATACATAAAAATGTTTAGCGTCACTTATCAACACCACCTTCAACTGATAGGAAATTTGTCTTTCTATGTTGATGGTGCGCAAGTCAAGCGACCCACACAAAGTTACTGGCTGATGGACATTTTTATCAGCGATGTTGCCAGTTCTGGGCCATCCATTAACAACAGAGTGATAACAGCTCGATTACGGTAGGGAAGACATTACGTGTCACGGACATTGTTTTTTTTTCAGAAATGCAATGAATAACGTTATGTGAACAACAATCGTTGGCAATCAATAAAAAAATTATATTTTTAAAAGACTTGTTTTTTTGCATTAAAAACAACCACAAAAATCCCTTACTCACTCACTCTCTCGTTCACTTGCTCACTCGCTCACTCACTCTCTCACTCACTCACTCACTCACTCACTCACTCACTCACTCACTCACTCACTCACTCACAAGGACTTTCATTTGGTTTAAAAAGGGTTCATAAAGTTTTATTGAAATATTAAATGATTATTTGTGTTCCTTTACTAAATATAAATAGTCTGACATGCAGAAAGACGATATAAGTTTAATTTATAGATCAATCACGGAGAAAAGGTAGAGGGAAAAACCTAATTTTCCGCCAAAATAGGGTGCTTCCGTATAACTGGCATAGATAACGGAAGAAATGTCCAAATTCAGTTTCGTTTGCAGCAAACAAAACTTTCAAGGATTGTCTTTCGAATGACGCAAAAATTTTAGAAATCGATCGAACACTGCAAAAGTTAGACCAAAAACAAAACCGGACTTTTAAGTGGGACACCCTGTACATACACGAATGAGAAACGTATTTCATTATCTGAGTAATAACATATTTTCCTCTTATTCGCCAATGCAAACCATAACTTTTTGTCGCCTGTCTATTTGTCGCCTGTCTAGTCTAGTGCGTAGGGCGCCGGCCTCGAAAACCGGCTATTCAAAGTTTGAAACCTGACTTGAGACACAGATCCTGATGCGTTGCTCTGGGATTTCTGTCATTGCCCGTCAGTTTATTCAACTCTCTGGCCACTGCGAAAACACATTTCTGACATGGTATTAGTGTGCCTTATGTTAATGAAAAAGTCCAAGAAATAAAAAAACCGCAGATACATTAAAAAAATTAGCGTCACTTGTCAACACCACATCTAACTGATAGGGAATATGTCTTTTTATGTTGATGGTGCGCAAGTCAAGCAATCCAGGCAAAGTTACTGGCTGATCGACATTTTTATCAGCGATGCTGCCAGTTCTGTGCGATCCAACAGAGTGATAACAGCTCGATTACGGGAGGGAAGGCATTACGTGTCACGGACATTGTTTTATCTCATAAATTTAATGAATAACGTTATGTGAACAACAACTGTTGGCAATCAATAGAAATATCTAACATCTTTATGATATAAAAAAATCTTTAAAACTTGTTTGTTGCTTTTTTACATTATATACAACCAAAAAAGTCACTTACTCACTCACTCACTCACTCACTTATCCACTTATGTTGTCACTCACTCACTCACTCACTCACTCACTCACTCACTCACTCACTCACTCACTCACTCACTCACTCACTCACTCACTCACTCACTCACTCACTCACTCACTCACTCACTCACTCACAAATCGTTTATTATTTACACAGACTCAAGTTATCAACATGATATGTTTTATCATAGATGAAAGCTATGTACGCATCGGTGATCAAGTGTACAGACAGAAGGCTGGTATACCGATGGGCGGTAATGCTAGTCCTATGATTGCAGATATCACACTTTCTTGGCTCGAATTTCAATACATGAAAAAACACAAACCATGGAATAAAGAACAGTTCATTACTAGATATATTGATGACATTTTGTCTATTAACGTGGACTTTGAATCTCATGTGCAACTAATGTACCCACCAGAACTAGAACTCAACAAAGAATCTCCAAATAACAATGAAATCAGTTATCTCGATATAACGTTCAATACTGCTGAATCTAGTACCAAAATTTACAATAAAACTGATGTTTTTGATTTCGATGTCAATCGTGCATTTCACAATGATAGCTGCGTTCATCCTAAGCTCATCAACGGTGTTATTATAGGCCAGTTACTCCGATTCAGTCGTATTTCTAGCACTCTTCCTGATTTTAAATTAACGTTGCAAAAATATACCGATCAGTTGAAAACCAAAGGCCATAATCCACATGACATCATTAACTCACTCTGCACGTTTTGTAGTAGATACAACAATAAATTATGGAAATTCGGACTTTTGGATCATAAATCGGTGGTTCAGAAAATTCTTACACCAATCAGTGTCAATCTAACTGGCAACCTATTCTAATAATATCGATCTTTTATGTTAACTAGTCAACAGTCGACCGCACAAGTTGTCCACACTGCTGCACTAGCATAGTACTCTACATTATATAGATACACGCAAACATCTTCTTTAGTTATGCTTTTTAGCTGAATTCTACATACACATTAGATTTCGCACATAATTTTGTTTTTGAAATATTTTGTTTTTTACTTTGTTTTTCTCTTTTATTCTGTATGATTGGAATGATTGGAATTAAAAGTGTAGATTAGTCGATGGCAAGGTAGACTTCTGACGATGACGGAGCCTTGCCATCGGAACATTGGGTCAAGCCCTTTAATTCCGTCGAAACCCAATGTTCCTTACCTCCTATCCTACTGTTTCAAATTGTATGATTGTATAGACTTCTTTTATTTCCACCGGCGTTCATTGAGGAGGCGACGGATGCCTGTCATGGGCGCGTTGATCCTCAGTGTTCGCTTCAGATTAAATTTTGTTTGTAATTTTGTTTACTTCATAATGTATTTTGTCATATATTTCGCAAGTACCAATGCCATACTGGGTTCGCCTGGTCCCTGGCATTTTGTTCACATGTGCTATACTGGGTTCGCCTAGTCCCTGGCACTTTGTTTACGTGTGCTATACTGGGTTCGCCTGGTCCCTGGCACTTTGTTTACTAATGGCATACCGGGTTCACCTGGTCCCTGCCATTTTGTTTCAATGTGATAAACCTGGTTCGTCTTTAACATAACACGTCACTTACGTTTATGGTTTGCTATCAATACAGTTCTTTTTCACTTTTATGTCGTCTTTATACAAATAATTTACGAAGATACGGAATACCAATAGTTTTTGTGCACTGGTGCTATTTATGTTCGTGTTAATTTTATTCGGTGAGTTTGTTAATCAATTTTTTTGCTCTGCCTGCCACCCCACCCCCTAACAGGCTACATATCAAAGTGCACAGCGTTCCTATATATCTCAGTCAAAAACAAAATATCTTATACATATCATGTCTCATACCTCACACCATAACCTTTGTGCCCGGCAGGCAGAAAAACCGTACGTCCTCGTTACAAACGACAATCACGAACTAATCGAAGTTACACCAGGCAATAGCACTCAGTCTGGTATTTCAATGATATCTTGTCAACGCAAAATGTGTTTGACATGTGCTCAGAAATCTCCAGGACCTTTATTCAAGTCAGCCGTTACACATGATAACTTCTTGAGTTCAATAAATGCGCAAGCAAGTTGCACTGACTCGAACGTTATTTACCTCATCGAATGTCGTAAATGTGAAGCACAATACGTTGGAGAGACTAAACAGAAAGTTAAGTGTCGTTTCAGTCAACATATCAATGATGTAAAAAGAAACAAGAAGCGGACTTTTCTCGTTCAACACTTTAACAGTGCTGATCATTCATCAAAAGACATGACCATTCGTGTGATCGATACAGTACACGCTTCTAGCACTCAAAACGTGAAATCAGTACTCAGATTTAAAGAGCGAAACTGGACGCTAGCGTTAATATCGGCTTACCCTCTCGGTTTGAATGATAATGTACAAAACTTCGGCAACGTCAGTCAGTGGGAAGCTAGTACTAACACGTTCGAGAAACAAATACCCCTGTTTCGTGTTCCCATCGCAAACAAACGGCGTAAGAAAAGACGAATAAAAAGACACCGTAGTAAAGTATGCAACACGAATTTCTTAGACGAACTTCAATTACTCTTTAACGACAACAAGCGTAAAGAAATTTACACGTTTTTACGCAGTACAAGTAAGCGAACTTTGAAGCATGCTTACAAACTCATCGAAAAAGATGGAACCAGCAAAGAAATGAAAATGATTATAATGGCGTATTACAGTGGTTTCTATGAACAGAAGAAACCAAAAAGGGATGAAACTAAATATGACCGTATTGTAGTCAACTATAACAGTCATGACATGATTAAGCTAAACATCAGTAAATTCATGAATCGCAATGAAATGCAACGATCCATCGGAAACCTTGACGTGAACAATCAACCTCTGACTAGAATCCAAACAGTTTACAGATATAAATCACCTATCGGTCGTCAGTTATTCACCTATAACAAGCTACTGAAAACAAATGATCTTCAGCAACTTCTGTTGATAGCTAACAACGATTGCAATTGTACATTATACAGTAAGTATATCAATCAAACAGTACAGCACGTAGTGACCGCTGACATGGACATTCTACAGAACAATAAGATGCAATCATTGATGGAATACGGTACCAATTATCGTATCAATTCAGATGGCGTTACTAACAATGAACTTCAAGATATCAAAACGGTGATCGAAGAAACTTGTCGAAAAATCGCGAAACGTAACAAAGTTCGAAATATAGAAGAAGTGGTTAACACTTATTGCAACAAAGTTTCGAAATTCGTCAACACCAAAATGTCTGCTATTGAGCGCCCCAGATATGAAGGTACAATAAGAAGCGTACGCACCAGCAAAGTATTTGACCATATGATTTGTACGTCCGTTGATAAAGCTGCTAACAATTTCGCTTTCACTTGCAAAAAATATTACATACGCTGCATTCTCAATGAAATGGGAATCGCTCTAGATGGCTCAGTAAATCCGGCAACAGCCACGTACGAAGTATACAATCGTAATGAAGCGGATGTTATATCTAGCCACTCACAATACATAAAGAAGATGATGGAGTTCGATATAAGCGCACAGAACATGAGCATACCTGTTTTGTATGCCATACCTAAACTTCATAAAAATCCTGTGAAATTCCGATACATCGCTGGAGCAGCTTCTTCTAGCGCTAAACCTGTAGCTTTAATGTTACACTCAATACTTAAGCACATGAAAAATCATTTTATTCACTACTGCCAAACAGCTGAGCGAAGAAGTGGTTATAAGCTATACTTTTCGATTGATAACAGCGTTGCGGTAATCAATTACTTCAACAAATTCAATGTCGTTATCGATAGCATTGCTACATTCGATTTCAGTACACTGTACACAAAACTGAACCATACATGTATTAAGAGTAGCATGACAGAGTTTACCAAACTACTGTTTAATAACCATGGCAAACAATACATAAGCGTTCCGAAATCACAATACGGTAAACCATTTTACACTAATGAAACAAAGAACGACACAAATCGTTTATTATTTACACAGACTCAAGTTATCAACATGATATGTTTTATCATAGATGAAAGCTATGTACGCATCGGTGATCAAGTGTACAGACAGAAGGCTGGTATACCGATGGGCGGTAATGCTAGTCCTATGATTGCAGATATCACACTTTCTTGGCTCGAATTTCAATACATGAAAAAACACAAACCATGGAATAAAGAACAGTTCATTACTAGATATATTGATGACATTTTGTCTATTAACGTGGACTTTGAATCTCATGTGCAACTAATGTACCCACCAGAACTAGAACTCAACAAAGAATCTCCAAATAACAATGAAATCAGTTATCTCGATATAACGTTCAATACTGCTGAATCTAGTACCAAAATTTACAATAAAACTGATGTTTTTGATTTCGATGTCAATCGTGCATTTCACAATGATAGCTGCGTTCATCCTAAGCTCATCAACGGTGTTATTATAGGCCAGTTACTCCGATTCAGTCGTATTTCTAGCACTCTTCCTGATTTTAAATTAACGTTGCAAAAATATACCGATCAGTTGAAAACCAAAGGCCATAATCCACATGACATCATTAACTCACTCTGCACGTTTTGTAGTAGATACAACAATAAATTATGGAAATTCGGACTTTTGGATCATAAATCGGTGGTTCAGAAAATTCTTACACCAATCAGTGTCAATCTAACTGGCAACCTATTCTAATAATATCGATCTTTTATGTTAACTAGTCAACAGTCGACCGCACAAGTTGTCCACACTGCTGCACTAGCATAGTACTCTACATTATATAGATACACGCAAACATCTTCTTTAGTTATGCTTTTTAGCTGAATTCTACATACACATTAGATTTCGCACATAATTTTGTTTTTGAAATATTTTGTTTTTTACTTTGTTTTTCTCTTTTATTCTGTATGATTGGAATGATTGGAATTAAAAGTGTAGATTAGTCGATGGCAAGGTAGACTTCTGACGATGACGGAGCCTTGCCATCGGAACATTGGGTCAAGCCCTTTAATTCCGTCGAAACCCAATGTTCCTTACCTCCTATCCTACTGTTTCAAATTGTATGATTGTATAGACTTCTTTTATCACTAGGGGTTGGCACGGGACAAGGTTTGGGCGGGACGGGACGGAACGGGACAAAAATATTTATTCGTGAACTGGACGGGATGGGACACGGGACAAGATTCTTTAGCCGGGACGGGACAAGAAATTTCCCGGGACAAAGCGGGACAAAATGGTACAAAATAGCTTTGTCCGGGACAAAATCGCTTGTCTCGG
>CAXIWR010000015.1:101891-109458 GCA_964036265.1 Daptonema setosum
CTGATACAACCGATAACAAACGTTTATTTCATATTAACCAATAGTGCACGTATTCAACATTACATCAACTTATATCATGACCGTTTTATATTATATAACTCTTATCCACATCAATTTACATCATAATCTTGTCATTTGATCTGGTGTGGGGTCGCTTTTTCGGCGAATTAGCATCACCTTGATCGTTGTTCGATCTCCTTTTAATGTTCGGCGACTTCACCGATTTCGGTAAACTCTTCGAATTTGTTGATTCAGAGGTCGTCTTGAGTTCAGTCAACTTCGACTTCGACTTCATCGAGTTCGATTCGCATTCAGACGTTTCGGTTTCCGGTATTTTTTTATTGTTAGACAGATCGGCGACATTTTTCAGATTGGAGGTGAAGAGTACCGATTGAGCCGAGCCGGCGTTTGAACCAAATAATCGACGGTAGAAGTCACCTAGAAAGTGAGTGAGTGAGTAAGTGAGTGAGTGAGTGAGTGATTGATTGAGTGAGTCAGTGAGTGAGTGAGTGAGTGAGTCAGTGAGTGAGTGAGTGAGTGAGTGAGTGAGTGAGTGAGTGAGTGAGTGAGTGAGTGAGTGAGTGAGTGAGTGAGTGAGTGAGTGAGTGAGTAGGGCAGATTTGGACAGCGCCTGGGGGTATCGTTTAACTGTTACCTAAAACAATAAAAACATGAACATCATAATACCACCCCCTACAAAGACAACAAAACCAACAACAACAACATCAAAATTAACAACAACAGCAACAACAGACAACAACAACCAATCATTTCGACCCTGTAATCGAATAACAACTTTTTTACCATATCAACAGTCAAATGCGGGTCAATCAAACAGTCAGTCAGTCAGTCAGTCAGTCAGTCAGTCAGTCAGTCAGTCAGTCAGTCAGTCAGTCAGTCAGTCAGTCAGTCAGTCAGTCAGTCAGTCAGTCAGTCAGTCAGTTTGTCAGTCAGTCAGTCAGTCAGTCAGTCAGTCAGTCAGTCAGTCAGTCAGTCAGTCAGTCAGTCAGTCAGTCAGTTAGTCAGTCAGTCAGTCAGTCAGTTAGTCAGTCAGTCAGTCAGTCAGTCAGTCAGTCAGTTAGTCAGTCAGTCAGTCAGTCAGTCAGTCAGTCAGTCAGTCATCAGTCAATCAGTCAGTCAGTCAGTCAGTCAGTCAGTCAGTCAGTCAGTCAGTCAGTCAGTTAGTCAGTCAGTCAGTCAGTCAGTTAGTCAGTCAGTCAGTCAGTCAGTCAGTCAGCCAGTCAGTCAGTCAGTCAGTCAGTCAGTCAGTCAGGCAGTCAGTCAGTCAGTCATTCATTCGGTCAGTCAGTCAGTCACTCAGTAAGTCAGTCAATCAGTCAGTCGGTCAGTCAGTCAATCAGTCAGTCAGTCAGGCAGTACATAAGTCAGTAATCTATTGTTTTTGTTAGAAACATCAATAGATGCAACGCGTACTATTTGCGACCATAATCAAAACCCAACTGCTATATGTTTTGTATCATTCAATCAGGCAGCGCTAAAGTCAGTCGGTCAGAGTGTTGGTCAGTCAGATGTCGGACAGTCAAGTCGAGAACTCAGTCTTTCATGTACATACCTTAATTAATTAGTCAGTCATTACAACTCATTAAACATGTAAGACTTTTAATGTCGAGCAACTCAAGGTTGGTATTTTGCAAACATCCAGAAACCAACGACAGACATAAAATAGACCTTCTTATACAGTTCACGTTTCATTCCGATTACAAGTTGATTGTTGCTTATTTTTGCAGTAGCAGAGGTGAAACGTTGCTCAAATAACGGGGTAACGACAACCACTATTGTTATCTCACAGGTTGCTATTGTTTATTTCATGTTACGTCAGTAAAATAAATTTGATTTTCATTTGAGTTTCATTCAAAGGAAAAACTCTGGTCGATTCAAGGGGTAAAGACAGCCAACGAAATAGAGATTCTTATAAACCCCTCATGTTTCACAACTATCAATATGTAATAAAGGCTATCACTGTTGAAGTATCATTGGCGCATGAGCCGTAGCAGGTGAACTTGTTGACCAAACAAATACAAATAAACGATCAAATTTTGTTGGCTTTCAGTTGCTCAAATTCTTGTAAACAACGAAACAAATTCAAATGCACGAAAAATTATATATAGGGTGTCCCACGTAACTTGCAATATTCTGCAAGGCCACAAATTTTTTTGTGGTGGAGCTATTTCAAAAATTAAAAAAGCAAATGATAGTCCAGTTTGTAAAGTTTTGTTTGCTACCTACCAGAGGTTTACTGTACAAACAGTTCTCACGTTATGGCTACTTTTCCAGAAGTAGTCATTTTAAGTTTCTGATGTCTCATCGGAGGCTCTAAAAATTGTTCTAGAAACCCAGTATTTCATTGAAAAGTTAATATAAGTCTGAAAATAAGTTTGTGTGATCATTATTAATAATAAAAATTTTTAAATCATGATGGGACATATTTATACGTTGGAAAATCGATCGAAACCACGCAGGAGTCATCAAAAGACAAAAAAGTCGCAAACAAGACACATTACTGATTTATTCTCAACACCGTATTTTTAATTAGAAAAAGGTTTTTTTTACTTTATTACACGTGAAATGATCAGCTCTCATTCTTCTTGACAAATTAAAGCTATTTAAATAGGTTTCAACCGGTACTGTTGACCACCGAGCCCACTGAGATTTCAGAACTGAAATTGACTACTTTTGGGGAAATGGAAATATCTCGATCTGCGTAATAGTTAAGAATTTCTAGTATGCGGCGAAAAAAAACTTTATAAAATGGGCTTTCATTTGCTTTTTTAATTTTTCAAATAGCTCTAACACAAAATTTCTGGCGGCCTTGCAGAATATTGCAAGTTACGTGGGACACCCTGTATAACTGAGGTTCGAATTTTTCGCGACAAAGGCGAATTTTTCAGGTTTTTTTAATAAAACTTTGCCATACACCTTAAATTGAAAATTTGAAATTAATGTGCCTGGCAAAAATGTTACAAAAAACAAACAAAAATTGTGTGCTACTGTCCCGACAATGTCCCGGAAAACTGTAGCGAAATATTTGAACCTTAGTTATACATCCAATCACTTGCTGTTATGTATGAGACATCATTACGTGCAATTCTTTATTGTTTCGACCCTAATCGAATAACAGCTTTTTTACCATATCCACAGTCAAATGCGTGTCAATCAAACAGCCAGTCAGGGCAGTCAGTCAGTCAGTCAGTCAGTCAGTCAGTCAGTCAGTCAGTCAGTCAGCAGTCAGTCAGTCAGTCAGTCAGTCAGTCAGTAACCTATTGTTTTTGTCAGGAACATCAGTTCAGTACATGTAACTCGTACTAATCGCGACCATAATTGAAAAACAGTTGCTATATATTTTCAACATTTAATTCAACCGATCAACAACATAACACTTATAATGTCCTGCAACTTGAGCATGGTATTCTGCAAACATCCCGCAACCAATGACAGGTGTTCCGCGCGCATGTGAAACATTATTAACAACTTTGGCAGCAGTGTTACAATAACTTTGCGGCTATGATATATTTAAATTTCTTGTTTAGAAACTTCCAAATGCATTGGTGAAAGTAATTCCGAAAACTGAAGGGTTAAGTTTTGAAATTGATGAGGAAAAGCCTCCTTGAAACGGGGCATAATGTTTCACATGCAATTAACAAACCATACAAAAGTCCCCATTTTTGTTTAAAATTTAAATGTGTGGTGATAAATAGCACGAGGAGATATATTCCAAAAGTCAAAGTACATTTTTCATCGAATTAGTTGCTTCTTCAAACTGTTTTGTTATCTGCAACTTTGGAATAACAGATTAAATTGAAAACTAAGTCCAGTGCTTTAGATTTATGCTATTAGCTATCAGTTCTGTATATTTCAAACCATATATGTAGTTGTATCCTACTATCAGAAAGTATTTAATTTTTCATGCTACATGCTTGGCTATAAAGTGGAATTTCAGGGCATATTGCCTTTTTTGATCATAAGTCCCACATGAATTAGAGAAATCTCTAAAATTTGTTATTTCAAAATATTAACCGTTTTATTAACATTTGAAACTTTAAATGGTTATCTGAAACACTGTAAAAGTAATCCAAACAACTCCATGATCACACCTCGCTGCGACAGTCAGAGTACCCAATCAGTCAACACGCGCGTTCACTTTTGAGATTTTTTTTTATTTGTGCGAATCATTTTCCCCAGATTAGAGGTTGGTGATGAGTTTATTCTGAACTGTGAACTGAACACACTCGGGTACACAAACTATGTACAGGGTGTCCCAGCGAGGGGTTCACGATTTGTTTTTTGAATAACTTTTGTATGTGTTGAGCAATAATCTTGAAAATTTATACTGTAAATACCAATACCTTAAGAATTTTCTACCTTTTTGAAAATTTGAAATTCGTTGGATACAGATCGAATTAGAGTCGAGTAAAAAAAATCCAATTTGAATTGAACAAATTTTCAGAAGAATTTCGTTTTGAAACATGTTCAAAATTTATTCAATGGTGATTTTACGACACTTATATTCGCAAATTATGCAGGGAACAATGGAAAAGAAAAGTTTCACTTAATATGACCACCGGATTTTTTCTACACAACGATCTTAAAAGGCAGGCACTGACCCAACTCAACGTTTGGTGTGCCAAATTTAAACGGTGGTTTGATAGGATCTCTTTTTGACGGATCCTAACTTTGATGAAGTTGTAACTTGTGTTAAGTTCCTGAACAGGCTCAATCATTTTTACTGCAGCATCTCGAAAATATTGAAGAATTAGTTTATGCGTCGAACGTGGAGGAACCCCCGATTTGACCGCTACTGATTACTGGTGGTTTTGAAGACATTTTGAGGAACTAGTTTTTTCCCACAAAATCAACACAGTGGAACAACTCAATGAAATTATCTTAATGAAAATGACGAACATCACTGCAGAATCGCGACCAAACGCATTACTCGATCTCAAAACTCGTAAAGATCATTGCCTCGAAAACATCCGGTGGTCATATTAGGTGAAACTTTTCTTTTCCATTGTTCCCTGCATAATTTGCGAATATAAATGTCGTAAAATCACCATTGAATAAGTTTTGATTATGTTTCAAAACGAAATTCTTCTGAACATTTGTTCAAAAATTGAAATTTTTTTCACTCGACTATAATTCGAGCTGTATTCAACGAATCTCAAAATTTCAAAAGTTAAAAAATTCTCAAGGTATTGGTATTTACAGTATAAATTTCTAAGATTATTGCTCAACGCATACGAAAGTTATTCAAAAACAAATCGTGAACCCCTCGCTGGGACACCCTGTACTTATGGTTGAAATAGCACATCAGTAAAGTTTTAGAAGTTTACCTCATACAGAACTAGCATTAATATACAGAACCGGTCTATCCGCCTACAGCGAGCTTAAAGCGGTTTTATTTGTTAATAAAATTGTTTTTATGCTTTCAGTTCCTCTTATGTTGTGAGCGCATATCATAGCTTGGTCAGGGTTTCTTGTTAGCAAAAATTAATTTTCTGGGCCTGTTACTCACGTATGGAATGAATTAAGCGGAACTTCGTATAATGTCCAAATGTAATGTAATTTTTTTATTTCTCTAGAATTAGAAAGTGCGCCAAAAAAACAGATTTAAGAGTGGTTTCATATAAAAATCAACAAAAAAGGTAAAGTTTTAGAAGTTTACCTCATACAGAACTAGCATTAATATACAGAACCGGTCTATCCGCCTACAGCGAGCTTAAAGCGGTTTTATTTGTTAATAAAATTGTTTTTATGCTTTCAGTTCCTCTTATGTTGTGAGCGCATATCATAGCTTGGTCAGGGTTTCTTGTTAGCAAAAATTATTTTTCTGGGCCTGTTACTCACGTATGGAATGAATTAAGCGGAACTTCGTATAATGTCCAAATGTAATGTAATTTTTTTATTTCTCTAGAATTAGAAAGTGCGCCAAAAAAACAGATTTAAGACTGGTTTCATATAAAAATCAACAAAAAAGTAGGTCAGTAAAAAATTAAAAAAATTCGACTTTTATGCATTAAACTAAGGACAGTGATCCGCCAAAACGCCCCACAAGCGGAATTTCCATTATTTGTCATAGTGCTCGAGTAAACCGGAAAAACCCGGTTTACTCAAGCACTATGACAAATAATGGAAATTCCGCTTGTGGGGCGTTTTGGCGGATCACTGTCTTTAAATTAATGCGTAAAGGTTGTATAATAATTTTTTTACTGACCGACTTTTTGAATGGTTTTGCGAATCTTATATGAAACCACTCTTAAAACGCTTTGCCTGAGAAAACCTACAGGTTGTATGGAGTTAGCGGCCCAAATAACGATCTCCTGGTTTATTGGGGTTTTTGATACCCCTAATAATGGTAGTTATGGAGCCAAAATATTTCGGGCCTAGAAGCACGCTTTCGATAAAAAATTGATGTTCAAAGTTCGAAAAACTCACTTTTTCTGAAAAAATTTTTTTGTCCAATTTTGAGCGATTTTCGGATCATAACAACTTATAGAAACGTGCTATCAAAATAAAAATTTACATGCATGTTCTACGTTTCACTGCGGTCATTTTGAGCTATATTTGAGCTAAATTGGAAAAATTTTGATTTTAATAATTTATTCGACCATAGCGTCAACTCACATCAACAAGGTGTCAACTTTGACTCAAAATTCTCGAAATGGCCAACTTAGGGGAAAGTTGCCGTTTGCGGCAATGGATGGGTCATTGGTCGGTCATCATCACCCTATGAATGCACCCCCCCCGCATCGACCTGTAGATCGGTGAAAAATTTGATTTTCTGAAAAAAATTGCGAAATTCACTCAAATTTTGCTTTTTTGTCAAAATAAAGGGCACATAAAACTTTCTGACGACGTATCTCACCTTAGTAGGTTCGTCTTATGATAGACAGGTTTATTAGCTACATTTTGAGCCTAACAGGAAAGAATTTGATCCATTTTGGAACCATTAAAAGGGCCATACCACTATTCGAGATCGGCATTTTGCTGGTACCATTGTAACGCCTTACCGAAGAAAATACGTTTGGGAAGTAAATGTGGTCTGTCTTATCAAAATTGAGTTCCAAAGTGTTTTGTAACCTTCCAGGATATTGTATTAATACGTTATGTCAGTTTGGTTCAAAGTTTCTTAGAACAGGAAATATCCGGATTTTTCGATTTCGGCTGGAAGGCACGCGTCACCAACTGATCTGGCCACTTTAAACGGCGGCCGTCAGCGACAGAAGCCTCCTATCAATAAATCAATCACAGCATATGAAAGTAGATCTAATTCTACGTGTTTTAAGCCTTGTTTGACATTATTTGATTAAATATTCAGTATGTAAAGCAACCCTGGAAATTTCTTCAAATTTACTGTTTTTTTGAAAATAGGATTTGAAGACGAAAGTCAAAATTAAAGTCATATTTATCTAGACAAACCATGTTTAACGGATTATGCCTTCATAATGCAGCTTCAAAAAGTTCATATGAATATCCCTACTTACATGGCCCATGTAATCAAGCGTTTTCAAGCTACGTGCCATTTTTATGCTACAAATGATGGTTCTCCTTT
>CAXIWR010000015.1:109658-114658 GCA_964036265.1 Daptonema setosum
CTTGCGCAAGGACAATTGTCAATAAAAAGGTGGTACAATGATTTTGTCTCAATTCCATTGTTGGATTAAAGTGCTTACCTTTTATCTCGTGAAACTACGGATTGAAGTCGTCGACAATGTCGATTGATTTATTTTAGATGAATTTATTTGCAGCTCTATGTATAAAAGTTAGTAAGTGACTCATATTTGAGTGAGCGAATGAGTGAGTTAGTGAGTGAGTGAGTGAGTCAGCTTGTAGAGCGTGCGTGATGCATAAACAAAGTGCATGCATAATCTAAAACTAAAAAATTGCTTAAAGTCTGCAGATACATAACAAAGTTTAGCGTCACTTGTCAACACCACCTTTAACCGATAGGTAATTTGTCTTTCTATGTTGATGGTGCGCAAGTCAAGCGACTCACACAAAGTTACTGGTTGATCGACATTTTTATCAGTGATGTTGCCAGTTCTGTGCGATCCATTAACAACAGAGTGATAACACCTCGATTACGGGAGGGAAGACATTACGTGTCACGGACATGGTTTTGTATCAGAAATGCAACGAATAACGTTATGTGAACAACAATTAATGGCAATCAATAAAAAAAATTATATTTTAAAATACTTGTTTGTTTTGCGTTAAAAACAACCACAAAATCCCATTTTTACTGACCCACTCATTCACTCACTCACTCACTCACTCACTCATTCACTCACTCACTCACTCACTCACTCACTCACTCACTCACTCACCCACTCACTCACTCACTCACTCACTCTCTCTCTCTCTCACCCACTGACTCACTTACTCACTCGCTCATTTTCTCAATCACTCAATGACTTGTTCACACATAAAAAGGTGATACTACTAAAATTGCCCTGGAGGCAAGGGGAGTAACGAATATTTTTCGATCCTGGAAACTCAACTCATGAAAAAGTATGGGACAAAAAACTTTCATTCTCATATTTTAAATAGTCTGATCGTGAAAAAGCAGGACAGAAGTTTTGCGATGAAACATGAAAAAAGTGTGTACTTCATTAAATCATGAACCGAACCAAAATACACGAAACTTATATGGGACTTTTGGTTTAAAACGAAATCATCTCTATTTTGTCTAGCTCGTTGTGAGCATGAATAATTTTCTTTTTTGTGTGACGAGTCGGCCACGAACCTTTTTTATTTCCGAGAGCATGACATTTTTTTGTTAGAAATGTTTTTTTTAATTGTATTGC
This sequence comes from Daptonema setosum, assembly GCA_964036265.1. Lineage (NCBI taxonomy): Eukaryota > Metazoa > Nematoda > Chromadorea > Monhysterida > Xyalidae > Daptonema > Daptonema setosum. Next base: position 110,871 of record CAXIWR010000015.1, read on the forward strand.
CGCAATTTCACTAAAGATAAAAATTTTAAATACGCCCCACTAGTGAAAAGTCCCAGATATGCTTCGTTTAATTTGGTTTGAAATGAAGTGCAAACGTTTTTTCCGTTATTCTTCGCAAACCTTGTTTCCTGCTTAATCACGATCAGACTTTTCAAAATATGAGAATGAAACTTTTTTTCTCGTACTTTTTTCATGATTGGAATTGCCATGATCGAATCATAAAAATTACTCCCCACGCCTTCAGGGCATTTTTAGTTGCTTGTGACATGTAAATATGTACTTACATACAGTACGTTCATGTACATATTTATGTATATACGTATGTATGTATATATGTCAACACCACCTTTAACTGATATTAATACAGTATGTCTTTCTATGTTGATGGTCAAGTCAAGTGACCCAGGCAAAGATACTGGTTGATCGACATTTTTATCAGCGATGTTGCCAGTTCTGTGCGATCCTTTAACAACAGAGAGATAACAACTCGATTACGGTATGAAAGACATTAACGTCACGGACATTGTTTTGTATCAGAAATGCAACGAATAACGTTATGTGAACAACAATTGTTGGCAATCAATGAAAACATTTTTATGATTTGAAAGAATCTGTGTTTTTTTTACTTAAAAACAACCAAAAATCACTCACTCACTCACTCATTCACTCACTCACTCATTCACTAACTCATTTTCTCAATCACTCAATCACTCACTTTCTCAATCACTCACCATATCACTGAAAAAAAACAATTCACTTTTTTAGTTAAAATTTACTTCAGTTCCTAATTAAACATTTTGTTCGTTCCAAAATATCTTCATACACGAATGAGCAACGTACTGTATTTCATTGTCTGAATAAAAATCACATTTTCCTCTATTTCGCCAAAGCATACCGTAACTGCAGATACATAAAAAAAGTTTAGCGTCACTTGTCAACACCACCTTTAACTGATAGGAAATGTTTTTCTATGTTGATGATGCGCAAGTCAAGTGACCGAGACAAAGTTACTGACTGATCGACTTTTTTTATCAGCGATGTTGCCAGTTCTGTGCGATACATTAACATCAGAGTGATAACAGCTCGATTACGGGAGGGAAGCCATTACGTGTCACGGACATTATTTTGTATCAGAAATGCAATGAATAACGTTATGTGAACAACAATTGTTGGCAATCAATAAAAAATATTATTATGATTTAAAAAAATTACAAAGACTTGTTTGTTGTTTTTTGGCATTAAAAACAATCAGAGTTTCATTCTCAGAGTTTCATTCGAAGGAGAGCCTGGTCGATTAATGGGGTAACGACAGCCAACGAAATCGAGAGTCTCATAAACGCCTCATGTTTCACAGCTATCAATATGTAACAAAAGCTATCACTATTGAAGTAACATTGGCGCATGAGCCGTAGCAGGTGAACTTAATGACTAAACAAATAAAAATAAACTACATATTTGTTTTTCGGCTTTCCACTGCTCAACTTCTTGCAAATGACCAAACAACGAAAAAAAAATAAATGCAAAAAAATAAATGTACATTTAATACATTGCTGTTATGTATGCGGCATCATTACGTGCAACTCTTTATAGTTTAGAACAGCTTCTCTGTCATATCAACAGTCAAATGCAGGTCAATCAAACAGCCAGTCAGGCAGTCAGTCAGTCAGTCATTCAGACATCCAGTCAATCAAACAGTTAGTCAGACAGTAAGTCAGTCAGTTATTCAGTCAGTCAGTCACTCAAACAGTCAGTCAGTCAGCTGTCAGTAAGTATGTCAGTCAATTTAACGAACAGTCAAGTCAGGAACTCAATCACTCATGTACAGTAATTAGTTCGTCAGTCAATATGTGCCCGGTAGTTAGTCAGTCGTTTCAACCGATCAACAACATAATACTTTTAATGTCATGCAACTTAAGCTCTCGTTGAAAACGTACGTTTGACTAACAATCAAATGCGACGTGTGGAAATACGTTTAATCGTTCAGATGATTTCGAATCTGATATCCTGATCCAACCGATAACAAACGTTTATTTCATATTTACCAAGAGTGCACATATTCAACATTACATCAATTTATATCATGATCGTTTTATTTAATAAAACTCTTATCCACATCAATTTACATCATAATCTTGTCATTTGATCTGGTGTTGGGTCGCTTTTTTGGCGAATTAGCATCACCTTGATCGTTGTTCGATCTCCTTTTAATGTTCGGCGACTTCACCGATTTCGGTAAACTCTTCGACTTTGTTGATTCAGAGGTCGTCTTGAGTTCAGTCAACTTCGACTTCGACTTCATCGAGGTCGATTCGCATTCAGACGTTTCGGTTTCCGGTATTTTTTTTATTGTTCGACAGATCGGCAACAGTTTTCAGATCGGAGGTGAAGAGTACCGAATACCGATTGAGCCCAGCCGGCGTGTGAATCAAATAATCGACGGTAGAAGTCACCTAGTAAGTGAGTGAGTGAGTGAGTGAGTGAGTGAGTGAGTGAGTGAGTGAGTGAGTGAGTGATTGAGTGAGTGAATGAGTGAGTTATATGAGTGGTTAATGAGTGATTGAGTGAGTGAGTGAGTGAGTGAGTGAGTGAGTGAGTGAGTGAGTGAGTGAGTGAGTGAGTGAGTGAGTGAGTGAGTGAGTGAGTGAGTGAGTGAGTGAGTGAGTGAGTGAGTGAGTGAGTGAGTGAGTGAGTGAGTGAGTGAGTGAGTGAGTGAGTGAGTGAGTGAGTGAGTGAGTGAGTGAGAGAGTGAGTAAATGAGTAAGTGAGTGAGTGAGTGAGTGAGTGAGTGAGTGTTGTGGAAGTGAGTGAGTGAGTGAGTGAGTGAGTGAGTGAGTGAGTGAGTGATTGAGTGAGTGAGTGAGTGAGTGAGTGAGTGAGGAGTGAGTGAGTGAGTGAGTGAGTGAGTGAGTGAGTGAGTGAGTGATTGAGTGAGTGAGTGAGTGAGTGAGTGAGTGAGTGAGTGAGTGAGTGAGAGAGTGAGTAAATGAGTAAGTGAGTGAGTGAGTGAGTGAGTGTTGTGGGAGTGAGTGAGTGAATGTTTTTAATAACAAATGACCGACGGAATAACTGAGTGACTGGTTGTAACCTGAATAGCGACCATGGCCAATCATAGTTTGGAAGTTTCATACTACTTTTATGTCAAGCAGACTGAGCTTTGTCTATTTGTGTTTGTATAGTTAAATTTGGTTACATGAGTAAGCATACATATATAATATATAAGATTATCTAAGTGAATCATATATCCCTAGTAATGTGATATGTGGACTTGATTATAACCGTCTAGATAAATCAATAAAAATTCTCAAGCATAAGTAATTCTAACAAAATTTATAAGGACAACAAATAATAATAATAATAATAATAATAATAATAATAATAATAATAATAATAATAATAATAATAATAATAATAATAATAATAATAATAATAATAATAATAATAATAATAATAATAATAATAATAATAATAATAATAATAATAATAATAATAATAATAATAATAATAATGCATACATTTTTTGCATCAGCAAGTTTTGGGTTTATCGGGTTCATCGAGAAAATGTATGTCTTCATCAGCAGTCAAAGGAAATCGCCAGCACAATTCCCAACTCAGAAGAAGTCTTGTCACGCATATTAAGTTTTTAAAAGGCTTTACGACCCACTTTGAATCAACATTCATCGACGACCCACCCTGTACCACTGATCAGGCCACGCACGAGTGGTCGATGCCACCGGCGGCATTGCATCTGTTATCGGGCAACAACTTGATTGCCTCCAATGTCCACGTAT
>CAXIWR010000015.1:119658-132315 GCA_964036265.1 Daptonema setosum
TAAAAAATTATTGTCACTACTCTCCCATTTCAGTAGTAAATATACTACTCATCATTGCTATCAACCGCTACTTTACTCATAAATTTCCTCACATTACTATTATGTCGTTTCACCATACGGTTAATTTGCAATATTATTCCACAATGCACATAACTGAAGTTAACTGCATGAATACTGAATTCAGTTAAGGGTGGGGAAACGGGGGATGGGTAATATTTGTTGTTTATATATTTTGGCTTGCCGATTTTGGACGGGCATGTCCCAAAACATGAATATGAGAAATGGACTACCATAACCCGATAATGTTGGGTTTGGTCGTGTTATAATTTGGGTGTTATATTTTTGGCTTTTAGGTGTATTATACAGGGTGGGCCAAAAAAACTCCCTGGGCCAAAACAGATTCCGTGAAACCATAACTTTTGTTGTGGTTGCTGAATTTGTTTGAAAATTTAAGGTAACTTCAATAACACGTTATATTAGTTTTCCATGAAATTTCAGAAAGATTTCTGAAACACGCCGGCCACACGATCAGGATACATGTAAATTTCAGTTTTGCCTTTAAACGGCGTCACTTTTCTATCAAGTCGTCAAGTCATGAGTTTAAGTTAGTATTAAGTAGTTATTTGATACTGAATTAAACGAGTGAACGAGTGATAATATTACAATAAATATATGGAACCCTTTAAAATATCAATTTGGTTTAAATTTAGTTTTTATGTGTATGAAATACTGAAACAGTATGATGATTGCTTTTTTTTGTCCCATGACTGATGTACGGCAAACCGTAGAGTTTGTTTAATAAATCAATTCAAATGAAACTGTCTGAATATATCATTGATAAAATATTTTAGGTCTTCCTAAAGGATCAAAAGAATGCATAGCATATGTATACATTAACGAGTTTTTAACGAGCCCCAAACACAGATTTGAATCCAAAATGAGTTCACGCAACCATTCTGAGTAACGAAAAACCATGGATAGGCTATATCGAAATTTCTATTCCACTGACCGACCGAATCAACAAAGCGTGTTCACTCACCTCCGATCACATACAGATGGCCCTGGCTGAAGACGGCCGCATGATAAAAGACGGTATCGGGCATCGGCACCAGCGGCACGCATATCGGGTTGGCCATGTGGCATAGCTCACATGATTTCAAATAAACACCATTCAAACCTTCACCACCACATATCATCAACGTGTCGTTGCCCGTGCACGTCATGCTATGGAAAGAACGTGCCACAGTCATGTGCGTCAACATACGGCTGGTGTCGGAGCGCGGGTCTGACTCGTACACCGTGTCCAGGTATAAATTACCATAGAGTCCACCACTCGTGTAGAACTTGCAATTGCATGCGGTGCCGGCCATACCGTAAGACGTTTTGTCCGCTCCTGAGGAAAATACATCGAATGAGGAAATTGCCGTGTAATATTTTTTTTGTTAGAATAATTTCCATGTAAATTAAGTGATCTTGTTTTTTTGTGTCCGTCTAAGTATAACGTGTTAGTTTAACGGATAAAAAAAATCACGCTCACTAATTTGACGTCAAGGTCTGTAAATGTGTTTCTTATGCATCTTACATATACAGGGTGGGCCAAAAAAAACCACACAACTTTGGAGGGTAATAACTCTGTGACTAAGAATGGGATTGAATTGCGGTTTGCATAATTCTAACTGGTATATCTTTGGCTTTCATTGATGAAATTATTATATGTAGATAAATTTCAAGTTTTGAAAAAGATATCAAACTTTTACCGAAAAGTTGCTGCTTTTCTGCTGAGAACCCATACAGTTTAATTTTTTACAATAACAAAGTTACATGAAGAGGACAGAAATTACACATAAATTTAAGAGACTTAAAAAATGTTTTGATAAGTTTCAGACACAGAAAGCATATTAAAGTTGATGACATGCTCAATATGGACGTTCTGTGCTCAACGCTCAATAGCATGTTTTCTATCATGAAGGATTATTTTCATTATAAAAACAGTTTGAGTTAATAAAAATATTGTTTTAAACAGATTCATCAACTAGATTTTCACTGAATAACGCTAAAGAAACCAAAGCAGTTCGTCTGAGCTGTTTAAAACATTATCAAATATCTATTGTAACCCATATGTGTGAAAACTGACGCTCGGTTGGAAAAATTGTATCCTGAAGAAATTGTTTCGTAACTTCTGATTGCATTGAAGTTTTTTAATAACATTAGAGGTGCAAAATTTCAAATATATACTGATTAAAATGACGCACACCGTTAATTAATCCGATTCCTATTCACAATGTTATTAACCTTCAAAGTTGTGTGGTTTTTTTTGGCCCACCCTGTATGTATAACGTGTTCCTTAATATGCTCACTAATTCCACAGACTATGTGAACATTAATTTTGCGCTCGTTTTCTATTATTACAATTATTATACTTATTACATTTATAATAATTGTTTCAGTTATTACCATTACTGAAGTTTTATCTTCCAAAAAAATAAGGAGAACCAGTTTTTTTTCTTACTTAGTGGATGCCAGCAAAGTTTTCAGTCGTAAAGATTTATTAAAGAAATGCATTTTTTTATGTTGGAAACACTTTAGAAATCATACCATGTTCATTAATAGCTAGAAGTGTTCAAAGCTCAGCTCAAATCGGTTGGTTTAAATTACCCTCGTAAAAATTCATCTTATTTTTCTACTTGGTCTGACTTATCTTTTGATCACAAATCTCTCCTCCTGCATACATAAAAAACTATTGAAACAGAATTAAACTTCAGTGCCAGTTTGAGGACATAATTTCAAACTAGAAAATAACCAACCAAAATTGTCGCATTTGTCAAATGCACCGTCACCCGGCACGTATATCTGTCCATCATGCCTAAATTGCCCAACGACGGCGATGCCGGTCCAGGTGGCATTCACGATCGTGGTGAGGCACAGCAGGACGGTGGGGAGAAGTAGTGAAGAGTGCATGGCCGATGTTGGTCTGAAGTACGATCGTTGCGTTTATCAAATGACGAATTGACGACATTTCGCCAAACCGAAGTTTGATTAATAAAAAACTTTTCAATTTTCTGACCACATAGTTAAGAATTTCATGGAGGAACATCATATAATGCCTTCTACTTTTAACACATTTATCCAGCTTAATGTCACTGTGACAGTTTATGCGATAAATTGTTTTTTTCCAGATCGATTGACTAAATTTGGGAATTGACATTTTCTTGTATTATTTATTTAGATAGAATGCAAGTCAGTCAGTCAGTCAGTCAGTCAGTCAGTCAGTCAGTCATGCAGCCATTTAAATACTGTAGTTCGTTACTATTCCAGCCATTCAACCTTGTCAGTCACTTAGTCAGTCGATCAGCTTCTCAGTCGGTCATCAGCCAGTCACTCAGTCAGTCAGTATGTTACTCAGTCAGTCAATATTTAGTTTCTTCACTCAATTATTCATTCAATGCGTAAACATGACAGTTATAGCGTATTTTCGCCGTCTGTCTAAGCGCGTGCAGCAGAAAAATGTCGTTCATGAAACAATATTTGTCTCCGTTAGCGGTTGAAAAGAGAAAGAACAAGTGCAGTTTCTTTCTCATTAAACGGAGAAAAGATTTTCCATTTTCTTAGGCGTTTGTAAAACAACCAGAAGCCGATTCTCCTTTTTCGAAAAAAAAATTCAAGGGTTGGCTAAGCCGCGCGTGTGCACAGTAATGTTTCATGAACGACATTTTTTCTGCTGCACGCGTTTTTACAGACGGTGCGAATTTGCGTTATGCAAAAAAATAGGAAGGCGCTAATAAAATGTAACTACAGGTGCCGAAAATTGCCAACACCTTGTGGTTGTGACACAGATGTCTGATTAAGCTGACTTTTCAAGGGATTAAAATCAACATATCAGTTTATATGAACCTTTACATAAAAACATAAAAATTCGGTCAATCACAGCGTCTGTCACGCTCATTGAGTGCAAAACTGCGCGTGGAGGAAAGTTATAATTACTTGTTGCTTGAAATATTATTTTCACTTATCATGGTAAACATCAACATTAACTGGTTTATTTCTAATTTTTTGGTAATAAAAAAATTACACTTCATAAAATTCTTGCATGAGCAAGCAAATGTTTTTTCTCTTAAAAACTTGACAGTCTCTAGTGGACTCATCTCTTTCTAAACTCATTTTAGTAATTTCTTGTTTTATTTAAAAACGTACATAAAATACATTGAGAGGGGGAGGGGGGGGGCTGAAGCATCATAGATGGATGGAACTGGAGTCATATGAGCAAAACATTTTTTTATTCTATGACATTTTTCAGATACAATAACCATTCTCCGTTTTGTTTGATCACCAAATTAGGTAATGGGTTGGTTTCAAAAAATATTAACAGCTTGTTTCGAAGTCGATCTAATAATATCTAGAAAGGTTTAACATTTTTTGATTCTCAGTTAGACGAAGGACCGCTGTAAATCAACAAAACGCTTATTAAGAAATTTTCAACTATAAGAGTTCGATCTCAATAAGTTAAATAGCTTAAATATCGTATTTATATTGTTATATTGTTTTATTTGTTTGTTCTATATTTATCACTCCCTCTATCCAACCCCACGCTACTGAATGAGAAAAATTTGATTTTTTTGTGATCAACATTCACCTGCAGCATGAAAAACGCATATGAGCGGAAATCACAGCATTTGTCACACATCATCACTACAATGTGTTTGGTGTAGCGTGAAATATTGAAAATTCAAAACTACTATGTTCATTGCCGTTTTTTTTCGATTTCAGTAGCAAAAAATTCAAGCATGAAAATTATCTGAGATAATTTCAAAAAATCTGGGAAAATTTTTTACTAAAAAAACATTTTGACGGATATAGGGAGCGTGGTCAGTGAAATTGACAAATGGGAAACTGAGATTTCATAGCCACTATAAATAGTCGCACAGAAGTTGATTGGCATAAATTAAACATTTCTCGGCCACGTAGTTCAGTTGGTTAACGCGCTTCGTGAAATAGCGCAGGGTCGTCAGTTCGAATCTGGCTGTGGATGCAAAGCTGCCCTGTTAATAAAGGGCGTTGCATATAATATATTCTCCTAGTGAACTCAAACAGCGAGTTATCACGTTGTATTTCCTACAGATCTTTGCCATGAATCTATTAATCGAGCAACAAACTATGAATAACTGAATAAGAACGGATAGAGAATATCGGAATTGTAATCGAAAACAAAGTCAAGTGGTAGCCAGAATTATTTTCATTTAAATCTAACGAATCAACATTTATCTGAAAAAAAGTTCACATTTAACATTAAAAAAAATTTTAAACGAATTTTCGAAGTTTCAACCAACAGTAAATGAAGTTTACTGTTCACTGGTTCTGCATAACAAAATTTGTTATTTGTCACACCATCAGCCGAATTGTTTATGTTAACGAGCGATGTGGCAGGGTATTGTTTGCTGGATGGGTATCAGGTAACGATGAGTGAGTGAGTGAGTGAGTGAGTGAGTGACTGACTGAGTGAGTGAATAAGTGAGTGAGTGAGAGAGTGAGTGACTGACTGAGTGAGTGAGTGAGTGAGTGAGTGAAAAACCCCATATCTTTTTTAACTGTTAAACACAACGACGTGGTGCATTCCAGTTTAGTTACAATTTGAGGGTTTCACACAACTGCAGAAGATGAAACTACCCTGAAAATACATAAACGATAGAGTAAAAACGTTCAAAACCTTCACACATTTACATATCATTTTATCATAATTTTCAACATGAATAACAGAATGACCATTATTTAAGAGTGTCTAATATTTTGGCTCGTCGTTTGCAGCGTTTATTAACAACATAAAAACTTAGTTTTCCTGAAGTTTTCAAAGTGATTTGTGGATCTCAGCAAAAGTTGTGTACGTGCATCCCAAAAAACGACACACACATTTTTACAGCGGCTATAATGTCAGGTAACAAACTTTTTTTAAACTTGTTAACTATAACGTTCATCACAAACCATCGAAACAGTCTAAACTACAGGGTGGTCCAAAAAAATGACAACACTTTGAAGCTGAATAACTCTCGGCACAGAGATCAGATTTGATTGAAAATTTCAGGTATTATCATCAACATACCAACTTAGAAAAATATTTAAAACTAAGTCAATCGGACACTCACAGCGGCCACCACGCATTAATGTTTGCCAAAATGCGCATGGGTCAAAAACCGCCTAATCTTGCATGCATATTCAAGGGATGATATGCACGTAATAAATGAAACATCAGATTTTTCTAGCCATTAATAGAAAACTCCACGTTTAATTAACTTTTATCGTCATTTTGTTCAACTTGTTTATATTTTTTGTTTTAAATTAGCTAACTAAGCTCTTTTTCAATGTCAGAAGAAGATACACGCAGTTTTCACCTCTGCAACAAGATTTTATTGAATGAATGATAAAATTAAAATTTTTTTAACTAAAAATGTTTCAGAATGAGTTAAAAAAACTCTTGATTGATTACAGGCTAAAATAACTGAGTTTATTGTTACCCAAGTCACGGTTATGCCATGCCTAAATGCTCATGTATGAATCGCTCGGTTTTTGACCCACACGCATTTTTGCAAACATTAATGCGTGGTGCCCGCTGTGATTGTTCGATCCCCTTGATTTTATATATTTTTTTAAGTTAATATGTTGATGATAATACCTGCAACTTTCAATCAAATCTGATCTCTGTGCCAAGAGTTATTCAGTTGCAAAGTGTTGTCATTTTTTTTGGACCACCCTGTATTGTATTAAAAACAATTTTTTAGGATTCAAACATAAAATTAGAAAACACGTAAGAAAATAGGCGATACAGTAGTTTCATCAACTTTTTATCTCGTTAACCAAAAACGACTCACACCTATTTCAAAACCGAAATTTTTTTTTATGAAACTCAATTCATTAGGCAGGAAAAGGTTTATTTCAATGAAAAATACCCCAAAACATCAGAAGTCCATGTTTCACAGACGAATTTCATCGTGATGACAAATTATCGTACATGTTTCTTTCTGTATGGCTGTTGTAAAAACAAGTGGCATATTTAGAAACTGTACCGGTTTTTTGTCAAAATCCCAAATTCTACTTTTTCATTTTGGATTCACTGAGAGGCTAAACTAGGCTATCTCCTTCACTAACGTACAGTCTGTATTCGGAACTAAGCCTAAGCCGTACAAACAATCAAATTGTTATTAGCGAGAAACTTTTTTAGTATAAAGTGCATAAGTCTTTCAAAACGGAACTTATCATAACGAAAACCTCAAGGGAACTAAGTTTATATGTTGTTAACATATATTAAAAACGACAAATGTCATTAATCTACACAGCAACTTCTATAACAGATCAAAGTTTGGTCGGTTTTTGGCCCACCCTGTATTTACGAAACTTATTGATAAGAACCGTGATTCCTCCGACAAACCATCCATCAAGGGTTTTCATTATAACAACGACAAGTAAACGTTTCGTTCATGGTCACATCATGCAAATGGCTTCTGTAATTTGTGATTCCTCCGTCACTGTAGTTGTCGTTGGAAGTCCGTGAAAGCAGAACACTTACCCCCATATCACAGAAACTTTTGGCATTGGGTGCCTAAATTGGTGCATCTTTATGCAAGAAAACTTTGAAGTTCTATAACTCACGTGAGAATCGGTTTTAAATGGAAAACTTTTGTTCAGAGGTGAGATCGTCTATTTTTACGCATGAGAAAAAAAAGAAACTCAAAACAAACACAATATAATGCATTGAAAATGGTATGGCAAAACTTTATGCACTGCTGCTTTTATGACAAATGCGTCCTTTGGCACCTGATCTCGGAGCGAAAACTGAGTGCGATATAAAATGCATGTTTTCTATCCAATTAAATGTTTTTACTTTGAGTTTTTCGTGATTGCATTATAAGGAAAAAAACGAACTTTCATCTGAACAAAAATTTTCTATTTTTAACCGATTATATCGTGAGTCAAGAACTTCAAGTTTGTTGCTTGGAATCAAAACTGTCTGATCTCATGGAGCCAAATCAGAAAAGCCCGAAGCCAACTCCGACACCGGAGGTGGTGATGCAGGATGAAGAAGACGGTTTTAAAGTCGTCCAATCGCCCCGTAAACGGCGAAGTGGCTTAGCAGCCAAAACCAAAGAACAGTTTGAGTCGGACGATCGTGTCAAGAAACGGTTCAATGTTGTGATTAAGGGCACGCCTGAGCCACCCAGGGTCGCCACCGCCAACGAATCAGCATGTCGTGATTCTTCCAAGAATGACGACATGCGGTTCGTGCGGTCGGTGGTCGATAGCCTGGGGGGCGAAGGCCAGGCCATTACTCGTGTGTTCCGTATGGGACAATTGAAATCGGTTGAGGAGTCAGCTGAAGGCGGTCGACTTCTAAAAGTGGTCGCCGACGGTGAGACTGCCAAGAAACTGCTCATGTCACCCAAATTCCGATCCCACCTACGCCAATATTATAAAGGCCAAATGCAGCTGCAAGCCGAGCCTCTGGTCCTCGTCAGACACGATCTGACCGAGAACCAGAGGGCCGGTTTGGCGCTGGCACAGAAGTTCTGTCGCTATCTCTACAACAAAACAGGCAGAGATGTCGTTGCTTCGGTTCTCGATTCAGCCGACGATGCCATTATCTCGGAGCGGTCGTTCGAGGGTAGTCGGGCTCACTTTGAGTTCCTCGGCTATCCGCGTGATGACCTGTTCCGGGAGTATGGTTTCGTCCCGCCCATTACCACGAAGAAAGGCGATCAGAGGATATAGGGATACGCCGGAATACAACGTGTTCATAAAATCAAAAAAACCTGTTGAACATTTGAAAAGATATCTTGCGAATTGCCGTTCAATAGCCCAACCTTCAAAAAGAATATTTTTGGAAAAATTAATAAATGATGATCCCAGTTCAAGCTCGACCATTTACTGTCTAAACGAAACCTGGTTGTCCCAATACTTCTCTGATTTGCCTTTCCAGTTCCAAAACAGATTTAATGTATTTAGAAGTGATCGTGTAAACAGTCGTGGTGGTGGGGTGATGATATTGGTGCCCAAACGCTTCAACTGCCGTTTTGAACCGAATCTCAGCATATCCACCCCGTACTTGGAATCAATAGGCATAGTAATCAACATTAAGAAAATAAATTACACTATCATAAGTTTCTACAGACCACCTCAACAGAAGGACAAAAACGAAGCATTGATAAATGGTCAAACTGAAATTTTAAAGATTTACCAAGAATCTCTGAACCACGGAACCACTACTGTGTTAGCTGGAGACGGAAATATGCCTGAGATTCGGTGGACAGAGACTTCTATATCAAATACAGTTTTCACTAATATAAAATCGTCTATTTATAAGGTTGGACTCCACCAGGTCGTAGACTTCCCAACCCATATTGAAAATAACATACTAGATATTATTCTTGTTTCAAACAAGAAGCTTACCCGAAAAATTGAAAAACTGCAACGGTTTGGTGATGGCATATGTAACCCACCCTCTGATCACTTTGGAATATCTTTGACAACAAACATAGAACTTAATCAACAAATAAGATACAAATTCCCTAACTTTCATAAGGCAGACTACAACACAATGAACCTGATACTCGATTCTCAAAACTGGCATAATATAATTGACCCAAATTTCCTATCTCTCGATCAAATGTGCGAAACTTTTACTGGAATTTTAAATAATCTTATAAGCATACATGTCCCTGTATATAAGAAAACCAATACCCGTTTATACTGTGTTCAAGACCCTAACCTAAGGAACCTGAGGGCAATTGAACTGAGGTTAAAAACGAAATTCAAGGAAACAAAATGTTTGAATGTTCATTCCCAGCGCATGGAAATATCGAGACAAATAAGAAAACTAGAAGTGACATCCTACTACAACAATGAAACCCGCATTCTGTCGTCAGGTAACGTACATAAATTCTGGCAATATGTTAACTCAAAAACAAAAGTTAAAGACTCTCTTCCCATCCTAGTCGATCAGGGAAAAGAGCTTGTTTCCGATCAAGAAAAAGCAAACCATTTCTCAAACCAATTCTCCTCCATTTACTCAGATAGCACAACCAAAGTTCGTCAAGACAATGGTAAAAACATTCAGAAACCTATACCTAAAATATTTTCACACAATCCAGATCTTCACCCCGTTTTTACACCCGAACAAGTCAACGAAACCATAAAATCTTTGAAAAATAATAATGCATCTAGTTTTGACAAAATACCAAACATCTTCTTGAAAAAACTAAACCGTTCAATAAGCGTTCCACTGGCTAAAATCTTTAACGTATCATATTATACTTCGTGCTTTCCTATATCGTGGAAGCATGCGAAAATTATTCCAATCCATAAAAAAGACAATAAATCTTTAGCGTCAAACTACAGACCGATTTCTTTAAATGCAACTATTTCAAAAGTTTTTGAAAAAATAATTAAAAAAGCTGTTTTAAACTGTTGTCTAGCTAACAATTTAATAAATCCTGCTCAATATGGTTTTCTACCGGGAAAATCAGTTGAAAGCCAACTTTTGAGATGTCATTTTGACTGGGCAACAAACAAGGATGCAGGTAACTGCACAGATATTATATACTTAGACCTCACAAAGGCCTTTGATCTTGTACCGCATAATCTTCTTATACAAAAATTAAGAAAATTAAAGCTGGCTGAACATTTCGTTGATTTTGTAATTTCTTATTTAGACAACAGAACCCAATCAGTTTGCATAAACAATGCTAGATCAAAACAAACATCAGTAACTATGGGTGTCCCTCAAGGTTCTGTGTTAGGCCCCCTTCTTTTTATCCTATTTATGAATGATCTACCAAATGTCGTAAAACATTCAAAAATTTTCCTCTATGCCGATGACATAAAACTATACTCAGAAATAAAAAACAATACAGACATTGAAAATTAACAGACTGATTTAACGTCTGTTCAAAAATGGATTTCAAACAATGGTTTAAAAATCTCTGCTCCGAAATCTGCAGTTTTGAGAATAGGGAAATCAAAATTCAATGCAACCTACCAAATTAATGGTGACAAAATTCCAGAAAATGAAGTTTTTCGTGATTTAGGAGTTTTAGTCGATTCCAAATTGACCTTCTCAAACCAGGTAGAAAAACTTTGCCAAACAGCCGGAAAAAGATCCAGAGTAATTAGCAGATGTTTCTTCTCAAAAAATCCAAACTTCAATATACAAATGTTCTCAACTTTTACTCTATCAACTTTAGATTTTTGTTCTTGCATCTGGTCACCTCATAAATGGGGGGATAAAGAATCAATTGAAGCTATTCAAAAAGATTTTACACGATACTTACCTGATGCCATGACTTTATCATACAGAAACCGTTGTAGTAAATTCAATCTAATACCGCTTATTGTTAGACTGATTGTCAATGACCTGGTGGTGCTCCATAAACTCGTTCACAAGAAGTTCAGAGACTTGGAACCAACTGATTTCATTTCATTTAATAGATCTAGTACACGAGGACACTCATTCAAGATTGTAAAAACTCATACAGGACCCTCCTTGAGAAACCATGTTATATTCAGATCTTTGAACCTCTGGAATGATCTTTCTCAGGAATTGGTTGAAATCCCATGTTCTGTTGTTTTTAGACGCAAATTAATTGATTCAAACATTGTGTATAAGTACATCGAAGATATAAAGCCCACTTTTTTAGATAGCCGATATGCCTAAACCACAGAACTGTAATTAATTTGCTATTTACTACTATTCCACCTTACCATAATCACACATTCCATTAATCAATTGAATCTCGACTTTTTATTTTCCGATATATACTCTTATTTGATTTGTTTTTGTATTACAGTAACGAAAGATGTATTCGTTTATTCGAACCCGTTGTTATTCCTCTCCTTAAACCCCTCCGGTTTTCGATATGTCCATCAGGACAAGTTCCGTATATGTCTGGTCGTTACTCTCACTTTATATTTTAATTTTTATTAATTACGTCTCATTTACATTTATTATATTTCTTTATTGATTATTCAAAGTAATTTGTAATTCGTAATTTGTAAGACCGATTATATACGAGTCAACCCAATGAAACTGAAACTGATGATGCTCCAATTTAGGCACCCAATGTCAAAAGTTTTTGTGATATGTGGGTTAGAGCTTCAAAAAACGTCAACAATAAAAGCACGCAGAGGTGCATAGTATATGGTAGACGTAGACAGGTTCTTGAATCGTCAGAAAAAACTGTAACCTGTAATCGGAAGAGAGGAATTTGAAATTCTGTGATGTACAACAGCTTTATCGGAAAACTTCCCAATCTGCATTTTATCTTTTTAAGCTATGTAATCTAATCCTTTAAATGGGTGACAGAAAATCAATCCCATTCAGGGTGAATATATTCAAAGAGATTCTATAAAGTCAACTAAAAAGATTGACACGGTTGCATTTGTTGTTTCTATATCATTGACGCGGTTAAATATGTCGTCTAAAATGACTGACACGGTTGCATTTGTCATCCCAAATCACATTTTTGCGAATGAAAACCAATTTATGGTCGACGTACGACTTCTTCATCGACAAGCTAAGCACGGTGAATCATTAGGAGGTTTATCGAGAATTCACGCACCATTTTAAGAACAGTAATTCATTATCGACAATACTTATTATCGTTTCTTAATCGATAGCGA